>OZ026822.1:5778612-5954065 GCA_964023185.1 Macaria liturata
AGTGCTTAGCCTGTGAGAACTGTTTACGTTTAACTTCGAGGTCGGTGGAGGTTGGCGCGATGACGTCACGCGTGTTTACAACATCGAGCCTATCTCGCAGCGGCCGACCGTACACTAACTCCGCCGGCGATTTACCGGTGGTGGAGTGTTTCGAGTTGCGATAATCAAACAAAAATTTTAAAATTTTTTCGTCCGAGGCGTTTTTGTTTTTGCATGAGAGAACAATAGATCTTATGCCATTTTTAACCACTTTGACCATCGATTCGGCTTGTCCGTTACTAGCCGGATTGAACGGTGGAGAAAAAACTTGAGATATGTTATTGCTTGAGCAAAAATCCCTAAACTCCCTGGACGTGAAAGAACTCCCGTTGTCACTCACTAAAACATTCGGGACCCCTACTCGCGACATGAATTCTATTAGCTTATTTATAACTGCTCTGGATCCATAGTTCGCGTTCATATTAAAACATTCAACCCATTTTGAATGAGCATCAACTATTATCAGGTACATTTTATTGCATAATGGGCCTAAAAAATCCACGTGAATTCTATAAAAGGAATGCGGTGGGTGTGGCCAGGACGCGAGGGGCACGCGGGGCGGCGCGGGGCGCAGCTGCGCGCACACCGCGCACGCGGCCACGAGCTGCGTGAGCTGAGCGTCGATGCCGGGGAACCAGAACCGCGCGCGCGCTGCTGCTTTCAATTTTACTACACCGAAATGCGAACTATGCAGCTCTTCGCAAATCTTCGCACGCAACCGAGCCGGGATAACCACTTTATGACCGCGCATAACGCAATCGTTCTCCCATGACAACTCCGAACGGCATAAATGGAAAGGTTTCAGTTCTGGGTCGCTTATTTTATTAGGCCAGCCTTTACAAATATAATATTGTACCTTCGACAGCACTGGGTCTAGCTTTGTTTCCGTTTGTAAGTCCTTTAAAGAAATCGATGGCGACCCGTCTAATACGAAATTTACGTATGTCGCTTTATCAGGTTCCGGAGCAGGCTCGTGGCGCGGGGGGAGGCACGCTCGCGACAAATAATCTGCGTTGTTATCTGCACTCTTTATGTACTCGATAGTGTAATTGTACGCCCCGAGAAAAATCGCGTATCTTTGCAATCGGTTAGCAGACATCTCGGGGACGCCTTTGTGAGGACCGAATATCGATATGAGAGGTTTGTGATCGCAACGAAGGACGAACGGTTCTTGTCTGCCGTATAAATACTGCCGATAACGCTTCACCCCAAAAATGATCGCCGTAGCCTCCTTTTGAATTTGCGAGTAGTTACGCTCTGCAGCTGTTAAAGTACGAGACGCATATGAGACGGGCCTTTCTGTACCATCCGGGCCCACCTGTGATAACACGGCCCCTAACCCGTACGGGACGCGTCTACCGTCAGAATTAGCTTAGCATTGGGGTCAAAATGCGTTAAGACTTTATCCGAAGCCAGTATTTTTTTTATCGCATTAAAAGCAGCAGTGTGTGTCGTGGTCCAAACCCACTTGGTGTTTTTATGCAAAAGCTCATAAAGAGGACTTAGTATTGACGATGCGTCTGGTATAAAATTTCTGTAGTAATTAATTAATCCCAAAAAAGATTGCAACTGAGACATGTTCCCGGGGATAGGAGCATTTAAGATGGCAGACACTTTTTCGTCTGACTTGCGAATGCCCCGCGCATCAATAACATGACCGAGATATGTAATTTCTTTTTTCAAGAATTCGCACTTATTTTTTTGCACGGATAGCCCGGCCTCTTGCAACCGTTTTAAAACAGTGCGAACTCTGTTCAAATTTTCAGATTCGGAAACACCAGAAATTAGCACATCGTCTAAAAAATTTGCACTCCCTCCATATCAGACAACACACTCTCCATCATTCTCTGGAAGATCGCTGCTGCGCTAGACAGACCGAATACGAGGCGCGTAAACACAAACAAGCCCGGTGCGTATTGATGCACGTATATTTTGTGAATCCTCTGATATACGGATTTGCGAGTACGCGCGCGAGAGATCTAACTTAGAGTAGTATTTACCACCATGTAGTTTTGAAAACAACTCCTCGACCGTTGGCAGCGGATATTTTTCTACAATCAGCTGTTTGTTAATAGACACCGAAAAATCTGCGCACAGCCTAACATTACCGTCGCGCTTGAGTACCGGTACCACGGGTGACGCATACTCCGAATACTCAACCGGTTTCAGGACGCCCATTGAAACTAAACGATCTATCTCTTTATCGACTTTTTCTTTTAAGGCGAAAGCGACCGGCCTCGCTTTAAAATACTTAGGTGTTGAATCCGCCTTAAGGTGCAGTTTGGCCTCAAATTTTTTGAAACACCCTAACTTTTCTGAAAATACGTCAGGGAATTCCGAGATTAAATTGGTGATGTTAGACTTTTCAGCCAAATCGCAAAATTTTACATCCGAACTCGCGGCCGCGGGCGCGATTTCTAAGCCGAACGCACACATAAAGCTGCGCCCTAAAAGCGGCGGCCCGCCTCCGCGTACCACGTATATATCGAGTACGCGAGTGACACCGCGGTACGTGACAGGGGCGCGGAAATAACCTATGACGTCCAATCTATCGCCGGTATAACTATTAAATTTTTTATTCGTAGGTGACAACGGGAGATGACTGAAAAAATCTTCGTATGTATCATCCGAAACTGAATTGATTGGGGAGCCACTATCGACCTCGAACTCGAAACACACTCCGTCAACATCGACAAAATCCGTCATTGGGCTGTCTCCCGAGCACCGAATATTATCGAATGACTCACCATCATCGCCAACATCCACCTCACCTCCTTCCTGCGATGCCTCAACGCGCTTCACTCGCGAATTAAACGCACACATTTTACGTAAATGGCCCACGCGGCCGCACTTTTTACACTTGTAAGCTTTGAACCTACATTCGCCACTCTTGTGGTTACTATAACCGCACACACGACACTTTTCGCTTTCTTTAAGAACGTTAAAAACGCCATCCTGCTGCCGAGGGGCTTGCGACATGGTGACCGAGCTCGGCCCGGGGGGCGCTGCCGCGGCTCCCTCGCGAGCGCACCGCACGCTCTCTGCCAGCTGAACTGCCTTGCTGAGGGTGAGCTCCTGAATGTCCTTGGCAAACAGCATGTCCCGCTCGGGACCCGGGGACATTCCCATCACGAAACGGTCGAGCAGAGCTTCCTCCATACTTGCGAAACCACAGTGAGCGGCCAGGCCTCTGATCCTTGCGGCCCACTGTTGGTGGCTTTCTCCCAGGCTTTGCGCTGATGAGTAGAAACGGTGACGCTCCGCAAATCCGCAGCGCTTCGGCGTGAAGTGATCATCAAAAAGTTTTAGTACGGCTTCAAAATTAAGCTCTGCCACGTCCTTTGGCAGCGCTAAGTCCCTCGCTAGTCTGAAGGAACCTTCATTCAAGGCGCTCAATGTGATTGCCTTGCGACGCGTGCCGGCCTTGTCACTATCTTCATTAAGATTGTTCGCAATAAAAAATTGCAGAAGCCGGCACCGGTATGTCGACCACTCGTTGATAGTGTGGTCGAATGAGTCCAACACACCAAAAATGCCCGACTGCATTTTGGTTCGCCTCGTCGCCAGTGTTAAATCTACGTCGGGCGTGTGAATCAAACACCAGTTGAAGTTGAACTCATTTATTGTGCCGCGCGAGCGTCGGTCACAGATTAACTTAATAACTACCCTACATTACAAATAATTACTAATACGTAACAATGTGTCGGTACTCTGTGTTGGTAAATGTTCTCTTTATTTCATGTGTGTGGTTATTTAGCTTAGATTTTTTATACGTTCATACAACGAATGCCATATTGGTCACCCGTCTAAATAGTAATAGCTACCAGATAAGTAAATTTCAAATTAGCCTTGAAGCCAATTCATATTGGATTTTGACTGGCCTGTTAGCTTAGTGACTGGCCTGTTAGCTTAGTTGACTGGCCTGTTAGCTTAGTGACTGGCCTGTTAGCTTAGTTGACTGGCCTGTTAGCTTAGTTGGTAGTGGCTCTGCCTTCTAATCTATAGGCCGCGGGTTCGATTCCCGCCTGACACAAGTATTTATGTAACTTTAAAAATGTATAATTACTTGTGTTGAGTCTGGTCGTTTGTATGTATAATAAGTATGTATTTACAAAAGAAAAGTATATAATTATTATATCCGTTATCTAGTACCCACGACACAAGCGTTTGCTTAGTGTGGGGCTAGATGGCGCTGTGTGCAATGTCCCGGATTATTTATTATTTATTTATATTGAATTAGAATCCTCCTTAATCGAATTATCCTTTCACACGTTAAACAACAATTAATCCAATCAATTGAATACTAATTACGATCTATTGTTTCGGCTGTACATTACAGCGTGATAATTTACAGCTGCGGTAAAGTGACCTAAATGTATATATACACATAAATATATACATATAAATGTAATCATGTATGTAACATCTTAACTAAACCCACTCACACTAGATAGCAATTACGACTAGTCTTCTAGGCTCTAAGTCCTAATCTCGCTGTTAAACCAAACTATTTCAACTAAAACTCAAGCAAAAATAATCTCTATTTTGCTTACATTAAAGTACTTTGCAACCGAAGAGTTAAAGTTGCAAGGGTTTTCATCACAAGCTAAAACAAAGTTATTAGTGCATTCAGTGTGGTTTAGTTTTGAACTTTATGTCGTTGTGATAAGGTCGAAACGTATTGGGTTTGGTAAGATGGTAGATACCGACAAAGCCTTGGAAGGGTGTAATGAAAGTTTGCTTCCCGATGTCTCTTTATTTATGTACCCCGGGACGACAAAATACAAGCGAAACAGAGTAAATTAGCAGAATGGTCATAAATTTACTATTGGTACAATATAATTAGTGATTGTTTGAAATTCGACAACCGTGATAAAAAGAAAGACGCAATTACATATTGATTTTGTAGATATATAGGTACTAGAAAATTGTACATAACAAGTTATTTAATGGCAGCCAAAGTAAAAACATGATTGTTTAGATGTCAATAATAACCGAATTATTCATAAGCTTCCGTGGGTCGGATGACACGTTACATTGTAGGTCCCGGCTGTTTGTCTAGTACAGCAGTCGTTAAACCATGTTAGAGGCCCTATGAAACCTCTCGACACCAGAGTTGGCCACTCTCATTCGACAAGAAGAAGAATCATAATATAGTCCACAGCAAATATTGAAAACACGAGTGTTCGTGTAAATTTGGTACTGTTTCTTTCTTTAGTATGAAATAGGTATCAAGTTCTAGAAAACGCTCAGAAAATGACTCCGGATTAATTAAAATTTGCACACAATTAACCAATTGTTAAGCAATTTGTCAACACGGTCTGTCATTTGATGGGTGACATAAAAGTGATTGGAGCCTTTCAGTGATAATAAGTTACATTTTCTGTCCTAGTTGTTAGACATAGTAAAACATTCGGTAAGCCATGTTACAGGCAGTTGAAAACTCTTGACACCAGAATTAATAGGTACCTTCTAGGTAAACGAGTTACACTCTAGGCTGCAACAATGCATAAATAAGCCAGGATGTAGTCTTATGCAAACTATTTATTAATAATTCTATTAATTCTGCGGGGGTGTCATGACCCTCATACATGAGGAAATACAACTCACAGAGAGAGAGAGAGAGAAAGGGAGAGTTAATGCAAACCTACCCACTTAAAAAAACAATGAAATAAAAATTTTGGTCTCTCTCATATAAACATATTTACCACAGGGCGCCACCTAGTTAGAGACACGAGGAATTGCGTTAATGAAAGTCCTCAAAGACGTATCTGTGCCGGCAGTCTTAGAGTTACGTAAATTTTTGTTGTTGTTTTAAAACGCTTGTTGAAGTTACTTTTAGTAAAAAAAAAAAAAAAAAAAAAACGTTTTTTCATATAAATAGAGATTACATAAATAGAGAGTTTTTTGTTTCTTTTGGCTAATCCAGGTAGGTATAACTGGGCTATGCGCTAGGTATCCTGGGATCCTGTGATGCAAAGCCGCAGTATCTCCTGCCGCGGCAAGCACAGCTTACTTATTTACACTCACTATAGATAGTATAATATTAAATAAAGATAAAAACAGAAACAAACAAAAATAATAGCAACTGTACAAAAGCACGAAACATTCCATAGATTATGTACCTAATTGAGTTAGAGAGAGACCTATTGGAGTTGCAGTTTTGACAGTTGGTTGCAAAGTTGGTGGTTAGTGGTAGTTGCTACAAAGAACTGGAAATTTAGTTTCGATAGATTTAGTAAATAATTTTAATTATAGTTTGTGTGTAACTAGGAGATTCTCCTAACTACTGTCGAAATTTTTTTACCATTTGGCTTTTTTCTAAAATTTAAGTTTTGGTACTAAAAAAATACAAGTGAACGCCCGCGGCTTCGACCGCATTACTTCAGGATAAAAACCTAGCCTATGACACTCCTAAGTATCTCCAAACATTTTTTTTGTAAATATCTTCAATGTTCAGACTTTTGACCCTCTTCAGCTTTATGTATAATTATACCTATACATTAACCTAAAGTCTTATTCAATACTATACTCATGCCGTTACGCATTTTAATAAAATGTGATCACACCTACTTGTCATTTCCAGTAAATGTGTAATTATTTTTGTGTGTAATATGAATCGCAAAAAATATACTTTACAAAAGTTTTTTCTAAGAAGAGGCTGGATACCGAGGAACGTTAACAGCAGGTAAATAATTTTATCAAAGTTACTGAAACTTCTACTCCTGTTACTATGGAACTTACTGTTATAAATTATATTTGCTTGGGAATGCCTTTATGTAAGTACGTATTTTCTGATGAAACATACATAATATATTATGTTACAAAGGTTTCTGTGTTTACGGAAACGTTATTTGTGTTTGCAAAGTTATCCCACGGGAGCCTTAGCATGAAGTTTATTCCAGAATCATTTCATGCTGTTTGACCTCGTTTACCTACTTCAAGTAAAATGGTGAACAGATTAGTATTGGAATATAGAACAAATTGACTTTTTAAAACTGCCAATATCGTAAATCACTAAGTACCTACATCATATTTTATACTAAGTACTTATATAATTATGTACTAAATTGACTATCATAAGTGTACTTTTATGTACCTATATTGATACATAAATGAAATGAAATTAAGCAAATAATATTACCCAGTGCTTTAGATTAGCAGAGAAAATTAAGCTGTAATTTAGTTCCGGTGAGTTTAAAATAAAATAGTTCGTAAAGTTTGTGATGTTGAAATTTAACCCAATTTTATCGAAGTGAATAATGTACATTTTAATGCATTTTTTAAACTAGCATTCGTTCATGTACCGACAAAATACCGTAATAAACTTGAAACTTGACCTTTAAGAAAAGATCAACAATGGAAGACAAAACCAAAAGTCTGCGTCCAATTTATCTAATCTTCTCCTGGCTAATAATTCCCCGTTGTAGCCCGAAGCAAACTTATAAATAAAACAAAAACAAGCTCGTTACACGAGGAACTTCTAACAATTAATAAGAGCTACCTGCAAGAAGTTCGGAACTTCCGGATTTCATTAATGGTGCCTTTACAAGGTTACTGCTGGAATGTAGGTAAATAGAAAAAAATTGTGTAAAATCCTCTACATCAAGAACTGGCCTTTATCTAAATAAATAAAACTCAAAGGTGACTGACTGACATAGTGATCTATCAACACACAGCCCAAACCACTGGACGGATCGGGTTAAAATTTGGCATGCAAATAGATTTAAGCATCCGCAAAGGATTTTTAAAAGGGTGAAATGGGGGATGCAAGTTTAACTACATAACGCGAGCGAAGCTGCGAGCACCCACTAGTAATTCTATAAGAAGAAAAGGTACAGAATAACATTCCAGTACAGGTATGCTTCACCTTGAACAGTCGATTGTACGAATGTCACTTCAGGTATAGAATACAGAGTACAACTTCAGGTGACATGGAAGTCAAATGTCAGACTGTCATGTGTGATTTTTTTACACTTGCAGTTATGGAAGTAAAAATTTTACGTTATGTAGGTACTAAAACCGTCATAGCAATAGTTGATTAGCCATCAGTAACTCTGTATACGAGAGGCTGTGGTTTGTTTGACTTCGGAGTAAGTTGTCTAATATCTGGGGATTGTGCGTAAGTGTGTTTGCTTCTGTGAACACAAGATTAGAAACTATTGTGCAGTTGTTCTTAAGAGGCTTTATACCGAGTGACTCCAGTGACTTGCCTTGTGACTTAACATTTTACTTCGCCTTGAACCATTAATAACATAAAGTATTATGTTAATAATACTTTAATTTTAATAATTCGAATCCGACTCAAAGAGGAGGATAACTCCTCCTCTTTGAGTCGTATGCGTAATTACTGAGGGTCATGACTACTCTCCAAAGCAAATAAACATTGGGGAGTTCCCTTGAGCGGATACATCGTGGTGGGCGCCCAGATCCTTCCACGGATGACATATCCTCAAAATTGGTTCAAATTACGGTGCAAGTGTAATGCAAAATGGAATCCAATTAATAACCTCATATTAAAAAAGTTAAAATCAAAACTATAGAGAAATTAGTGTTGTTCCGCTGTGTGTGCTCCTCGCCGGCTTTAAACAACGAAGATTGTTATTCAGTGGAAACCGACCGGTGGTATCGAATTTTTTTCTTGGACAGAATCCAAGGCTTTCCACATGGTGTTTTTACATTGACATAGCTAGATCCATACGAATATAAATTCTTAAACATCTTCCAATTATTTCGTACTACCTCTTGACTCACAATAATATAACATCTATAAGAGGGGCTAATGAAAGTTGGGCCAAACGTCGGTAATTATATCCACGGGAAGCGTTAATATTATTGATCGGCTGATTATGAATGATGGCGTGATTAGAACATAATGGCAAGGGGCATAATGACCTCATTACTACGTACAACGTGATTAATTAAGATACTTTGGAAGTGCGTACTTTCTTTGAGAGGCTTACGGAAATGTTAACATAAAAATCTGTGAAGAAATTTGGTTCTTATTCCAAAACATGGTTTAACTATTAGTTGAGAACGTTGAAAATGTTCAGTCCGTTCTTGTTGTCCAAAATTCGTTTTCTACTATCATAATCATCTCAACATATCATTTAATAATAAAACTGTCAAAATGTTATCAATGATAAATTGTTGTATGTAATGTTTGAACAACAAGAGCCGACCTTTTATTTTTCAAAGTTCTAGACTATTTTTAAACCATGTTTTGTAATAAGACGAAAGGTGTCGAAGCAAAAGTTTAAAATTTTGTAGTATATTAGCGAAGACGTAATTGCTCATGTGTATTTAATATGCATTATAAACTAAGAATATAAAAAAAAAATTCGTTCAATTTGAATATAAACTAAGAATATAAAAAAAAAATTCGTTCAATTTGAATAAGAATAAAATGGAAATAAATCTGTTATATATTGTTATAATAAAACTTTAGGTTCAGTTATTGGAGCCGTTGGATCAGTAAATTGTTGAAGAGAAATATTTTAATTTCTACATAATATTACCTTAATTATTTAGCGGATTATAAAACGACCATTTTTTTCGCAGATAAGTAATCAAAAAATCCCTCTTGCTTCTGTGACTTTCAACAGAATTATAGTGACTCTGGAATCTTTCGGTTATTTATTTAAAAACCTACTAAATTCCAAATTGTCTGTCTGATATTGAATTAAGCCGTTTTGTTTACTACTTCTAAGCTAAGCAGTAAAGACGAGCTATAACTTAAATATCAGTCCAGACGCCAACTTCGCAGTTTTTAGGCAACAAATTTTATGTTTTGTGCTTGATTAAATTTGGTACACTAATTTTATAGACTCTAAGTTATTTTATAAAGCTACAATTGAATTTTTATGGCCCGGTTAAAATGAAATAGGTGATTTCAAAATGAAAGAATAAAGTTTTAGAGACCGTTTCAGTTGATGACCTTTGCTGCAATATAATATCAAAACAGTACATTAAAATAATATACTAATGTTACATTTTCAACTTTTAAACATTACGCACACTCAAATTCGCTTCGGTTTTACCAACCCGGTACCACTCTCTGAACACAGTATACGTTTTACCAACCCGGTACCACTCTCTGAACACAGTATACGTTTTCTCAGAATAATTCCTCACTCTTGGAAATTCATTTAAATCTTCCTGGAAAGGTGACTTGTATAATAACATATCCCATCCCACCAATAGTATAAACGCGAATGCTTTGTATTTAGCGTAGAGGCAGATTAGGCCCTAGATTAACTTATATGCCATATTTAGAAATGTACGCACACCTCGAAAGGATAGAAGAAGGAATTTCGATTTGTTTTATTTTTGTTATTATTTAATGCTGGATTTATTCTGATTACACTGCGGGTGCGGCTAACATATAATTTTAGTGTACTTTATTAGCAATAAACGAAATTCATCAGCTCATCAACTTTTATACATTAATCCAGTCAGCAGATTCACGTTTACAAAAATCTCTTACGTCGTTACACTTACTTTTTCCACAATATTTACGAACTTTTTTCCTACGATATTTATGACATTTTTCTCGCAATATTTACGTGATATTAGCCCCGGGATATATTGCAGTCATAACTTCGTCCCGCGGCGAGCAGTGTAATAACCACATCCTTTACCTATACCTACCAGCCTATACCGTTATTTACTGAGTTCATCAGTTTACCGGTATCAAACCCTAGCCACTAATAATCGCTTTTCAATCTATTTGGTTGGTAGCTCGTAGCTCCCAAACCTCTTATGTATATCTTATATTAATGAAAATTATTTATTTTTATTTTTATTTTGTGACAAGAAATTACCTACGAACACATTCAGGAAAGTAAGACAAACACATTTTGCACATACACAATTTTCTGTCACAAGCCGGCCTCAACTCAGCATGTGCTGACTGCGAACAGTCAGCGCTGGTCTTCCGTTGAGACCGACGGGTGACAACTCGAAATACGGAAAACAAACAAAACAATAACACAATAAACACATATAACACACGAAAATACAACTAAGAGCATAAACAAACAAAAACAAATTAAAAGGACGACAGATTAAACAATATAAAATTAATAAATTACATAAATTTCTTTTAAACTGTTCAAATCAAAATCAAATTAAAATCAATATTATTTATACATATATTTTGCTTTAGATCTGTCGGTGCCCAAGCGCACCGAATAAAATAGCTTCTAATAAGTTGTGAGCCTACCTAAGGTGTGAGGGTTCTGTACCGGGGTTACCGGCACTGATGGTCAATGAAAACTCGCGTGTAAGATTAATCAATTATAGAATTTAATTCCCCAACAACTAACGCGTCCACTCAGACCACCAGTGCACAGCAACTGGGGTGTCGCGTCATACATCACGCACACATACACAAAATGCATTCGTCATCATTCACACTTACAATTGTGTCCCTACAGATCTTATGATTATTATTATCAGACTGCTGGGTATATGTCCCTCTTCGCATATGCCAGCTGTGCCGATTTATCGCTGTATATACATTTTTCCCCTGTGGTCACCAACTAAATTCAGTTACAAATATACTCGTACATTTATTTTTTTATTGAAATAGATCACAATTTACAATCATGACTCATTCTACAAGGTACTGTTTTAATTCCCCAGTGTTATTCTTTCTTAATTGCTACACTCAGTTTAAAAGCCTTAGTTTAAATTAACCGGTTATTTGTCACTTTCCTTTACGGAACAGCAAAAAGGTTTGCCTCCGGCGACAAGCCGTAAGTAATTGTAGATTGTACTTAACATTCAAAACAAGATGGGACTTGTGACTTGACTTGACTTACTTCTCAACGTATCAGCATTGCCATCCAGCGTGGTAATGCGGCCAGTATGCTGGGCACGCTGCCCTCTGGTAGTGGCACTTAGATTATCTTTAGGCTTTTCTAAAGATTTTCTAAGTGCCCCTATTTGTAGTAGTTAGAAGTAGTATGTTTAGTTTTTCTTCCCTTGTTTTTATATTTTATTATTGTAGATGGGACTGAATAGGGTTTGAACGATAGACGTGTGAAAAAGCTTAAATAATATCGATAAAATAATCGACGTAATTTCATCATCATCGATAAATGTGAAAAATATATTATTATCGACATCTTGTGTCGAATATGAAGAGAGACCTTTGATGATCTATAAAATCAATATCTATGGACATTTAAAAATAACCTTCAGTTAGCTATGTTTGTGTTTATAAGTTATAAGTAAGTTGATTTCCTAAAAAATGTATAACAAAACGAATGAAATATGAATGCTGTATTTAGTCAAGCACTATTTTTTTTTTAAAACCAATAATAGTCCAACTTTAGTTCAAAATCACGTTACATTATTATCACAGAAAATAGAATCCTATGTCAATATTGAAGGAAAAAGCATTATTCACAATTAACAGAAAGTCGCGTAAGTCGCGTGACAGTCATGTAGAAGAATTAAGTCAAATCGAGAAGTCACTATTTCTTGAAGTCTGTTAAAGAGCCTGACGATTTTAAAGAGCGCTCAGTACTGCCACAGATTACGTACTACTCCTACTAGTTCCGACTTTACAATTACTCGCCAGAGGGCGTCATAGTGGAAAACTAACTGAAGGAAGTGTTCAACGCCTCTGTAATTTGGTTATCTTGTATCTGTGTTGAGTAATAGACAAGTTTCAGTTTGTGATGTTTTAAGTGGAATTCGCGGTCAAGATAATGGTATATTTTAAGACGAGTAGTCAATTTTAGCTGGGCATCTTTTACAGCAATGAATATCTCACAGTGAAGTGTTTTCACTCAAAACGGAACTATGATTTTGATTGGCAGATGCAAGTTTCATTTGTGAAACAAATCATATAAAATAAGAAAAATTTTTTCGAAACTGACATTATGGGATAACAACATCAAAGATCTATATTTTAGAATTTTTATATGACATGTATTACTGATTTTATTAGACATGGAAAAATAATTTCTGCATAGTGTTATTAATGGTGTTGTGTTGAATTGTGACATGTTTAAAATTTAAATTACCTCTTATTCCCATTTATTGAAATTCTAAAGTGACATTTGAAGTATTTTATTGTAATAATCAACTAAGTTTATCTGAAATAAAGGCTATTTTTATTTTATTTTATTTTATTATATATATATAGATGTTCATATCTATGGTATATTTATAATTCTGAATTCCAAAAGGTTCGCAATAGCAAACGTTTTCTTTTTTCAGGACGAATTCTAAAACCACTTTCCGTCTGCTTGTTCCAACAAAACTAAACATTTCACACTGAAACTGAAAATCATACTATTCAGGTTTTAACTTCTGATTCTGAATTTCAGAGTAACTTTAAACCGTACTGGAGTAAAATACGAGTTAAAACCGACGCCACAGTTTTAGATTAGATCATGGTCCATATCGCTATCACAGTGGGACTAAGCTACCATTATTAAATTTCACACATAGTAATGTCGCATGGGGTCACATTCCATACATAATGTTGAACGCGACATTAAATTTTGTCGCATTCCTTTTCGACAAGTCAGCATATTTTGTCTGCTGTATAAACAGTAAGTTACCTTTTTTAGGTTTTGGTTTAAGCTGGGTTCCGGAGGAGACTCTCTATCTAATTGTATTTTATTCATATTAAGTAAACGATTAATTAAGTTTAAATAAAATAAATAAATATTTCAGGACATATCACACAGCGCCATCTAGCCCCATACTAAGCTTACGCTTGTATCATGGGTACTAGATAACGGATATAATACATATATACTTTTCTTTTGTAAACACATACTTATTATACATAGAAACGACCAGACTCAACACTAGTAATTACAAATTTTAATATTCATAATTACTTGTGTTATGCGGGAATCGAACCCGCACCCCTAGATTAAAAGGCAGAGCCACTACCAACTAAGCTAACGGAGCAGTTATTATTATATCTGTTGTAGAATTAGTCATTCATCAAATACATCACAAATTTAAAACTGTTTTGGTGAATATATTTTCTCGAGAGTACAAAGTAGCATTTGGGATTGCATTTCATTTAGTTTTTATTAGAACCAATTTCAATTAAAATCGAAAAACTATATAAGTAACATAATAGGCTTAACTTTTTTTTTAAAAGATCGCCTTATTGTCAAATCATTTGCATTTTTTTCATACGGTATATAAGTTCTTCAAACAAGCCTGCCTCCGCAAGTTTTATTTTTATTAAACCACGCGAGATGCCTCTGGCATCTCTTAACTCTCATTCAAAAATAGCTCAATCCCTCATACTGGTTCCCCCAGCATCAAACAGGTTGCCATGGCAACCGACATTGAGCGATAACTTAAGCCACTTTGGAGGCGGCAACGTTGGCACTAGATGTGCTCTCATTTATCTAGATCCACGGCTAACTTCCCGTTGTATTTCATTTTGAATGCTACAGTTTAGAACAAGGCGACGTGATAGTTCGTACACTTCGTATGTGCAACTTTTGTGGCTAGAAATGAAGTTGGCTGAAGTTTAGTTGGTAGTTGACATTACAGTTGAATAACTGAGGACGTTAATAATAAAGCTAGATCGTTAAAAGAAGCCTTTTGAGCCGTATTCCCAAATGTATGCGGAATATACTATAACCAGTGCTCTGTTATATTCCCACTTAGATTTAGGTTCTTTAGCACTAGTTTTAGACCAATAAGATTGTAAGTAAGTACAATAGTGGGTCGGATGACACGTTAAATTGTAGGTCGCAGCAGTTTGTCTAGTACGGCAGTCGTTAAGCCATGTCGGAGGCCCTTAGGGCGACATGATAAACTCTTAAGTTGGCCACTTTCATTCGATAAGAAGAAGAAGAAGTAAGTATAATAAGTAGATAAGGTTTAACAGACAATATAGGGGTATATTGTCTGGGACTTCGATCATATAAATAATAAAAATATGATATAAATTTATGGATGGTATAAGTAAGAGGATTTTTTATTTATGCTACATTTATTTTTTATCACTCTTCAGTAATAGATAGAAACTTTTACCCTGTATATCTATTTACCAAAAACACTTATAAAACAAATATCAAAATAAAATAATAACAAATCATGATTAACATCTTCGACTGCAGACTTCAAACAACCGCAATGAAAAACTCTCTTTCTTCAGAAATATCTGCCTAATCCATGTCCCTTTCGTTGGCAAATAAATAAAAATAAAATAAATAAATAAATATTCCGGGACATTGCACACAGCGCCATCTAGCCCCACACTAAGCAAACGCTTGTGTCGCGTCTTGTCAAATGAACTCTAATTTATTATTATTACAAGATACCTTCTCCACTAATTTTTCTAATCCATAAATCAGCTTGCAAATGACCTTGCTGGAAGGAAATGAATTACATTAGAGCTGAATAATAGTTAGGTCAGGATCGAAGACAAAACAAATACGTCTTCAGTAAATTATGTCGCCTTGTGGAAGATTAACAATGCTTATATTATAAGGGTTTTGGATTCAAGGCTAAATTTCAAGGCGTAAATGAAGTTTAGATGGTTTATTATAATTTTATAATCAAACTCTAGGACAACAAAAGCTTGGAAAGCACAGATATAGGTATTTACTGACAGTAAACACTATAGGTACTTCATATAAAACATAATTTGTTTTTTTTTTTTTATTTGTTCTGGATCAAAACCAGTTTTGAATGTATACTTAGCTTATTTGGGAACACATTCTGTTTTGTGTACCATTATAAATAAATAAATAAATTACATCAAAAACTGTAGGTAATCATTTCGTAATTGAAAAATCGTACTCATAATTGGTTTATTTATTCAATGGTGTCCGAAAAAAGACGTATTACCATCGTTGCGTTACCAAAAATTTGATAAAACGTTTATTTGAGATCCTGACTATTAATTGTAATTTAAATGTCATTTCACCATGTAAGTGAGTAGGGTACCTATATAAATATCTACTGAAGTTTTGTGCAGATACCTAGGTATCTGAAAACTTCAGTTGGCATTTATTTCATAAAATTTTACTCACACAAAATCTATACTAATATTATAAAGCTGAAGAGTTTGTTTGTTTGAACGCGCTAATCTCAGGAATTACTGGTGCGAATTGAAAAAATCTTTTTGTGTTGAATAGACCATTTATCGAGGAAGGCTTTAGGCTATAATAACATCACGCTGCAACTAATAGGAGCGAAAAAACATTGGAAAATGTGAAAAAAACGGGGAAAATTATTCATCTTTGAGGGCTTCCGTTGCGTGGTCTGCGAAAACGGTTCAAGTCTTGGGTAACATCTATAATTTACAAAAAACTGAAGAGGTTGTTTGCAAAAATAAATATGATGCCCAAAATAACTATCCCACGCGGACGAAGTCGCTGGCACAGCTGTATAATATATATTATATGTTTTCAATTCAGTCTCAATAAAGCACAGTCAGCGCACTTCCAGTCTCGGTCCAAAAGTCACCAAAGAGTTTCCTCAGTTCGATTGCATTACATTGAGAATACCGGCGCTATAAACGCAAAGCAGTGCAGTAGGTATATCTGCTACAAAAAAACTAATTTTAAAAAATACATAAAACAAACATTAAATACAATAAAAAACATAAAAATATAACGGTCGTTACTCACGTTTCATTTTGCGTTTGTTGTTTACGCGTTTCGAGTGTGATGACACCCATCTTCAAAAAAACATAAAATAAATCCATCCTCGCACATTGCATGCTTATCTAAGACCATAGTTAAGTTACTTTTAAGATTGCCGCTTGTTTCCACTTGAAAACGAAACACTAGTCATAGAACTCCTGACTGAAAAACTAAGAAAGATAGACTGATGGTTTCTATGTCAAATTGTAGGTTTCTAAACAAATATCCAAATAAAAGGAAGCGCAAAATCGTTCTTAGTGGCGTACCTTGGGAGAGGCCTATGTCCAGAAGTGGATGACTGTAGGATGATGATGATGATGAAACAAACATCTCACATGGCGATGGAAACAGTGGCAAGGTGACTACACCTTAAACTATTGGGCATTTCATATCCGAGTAAAAACTTTTCGATATTGTCAAACACTGCTAGCTACTTTATGTACCGTTTAGACCTTGTACTGAAAACGTAGATAGTGATCGCTAAGACTTTGACGGTAGAAATATAGAGTGCAATGGAACATTTCGATTCTCGAACAAAAAATAATATGCTTCAAATTCAATAAGGTAAAAGTTTTATTTAACTTGTTACAAAATCTGACAGAAATGTTTGGTTTCAAATTACCACTAGATAAAAACGCTAATAAATAGCCACAGAAATCTAAATAAACAGGTACCTGTTTATTTAGATTTCTGTGTAAATAGCACATTGTTGATAAGCGTTTATTGTAGTTTTCATTAACTCATCAAAATAGTACTATTTTGATTACTTATAAAGTTTATATTCGTTTATTTCTTTTGGAATCAGTACCTAACATAATAAGTATATTTTATGTTAAAACAAACCTTGTATTTCATCGTATACTAAGATATATCCAACGTACTAGGTACTTATTTTCAGGTAACCTTCTTCGGAGATTGACACTAGAAAGCACCTCCGTGGGTTTGTCTCAAGTAAACTTCGTCAAGGGCAAACACATCATTTATCTTCCGTATTGTGTCAGGAACTCAAGTATACAGGGTAAATGGCTGCTTACGAAACAAAAAAACAAAATTCTATAAAGTATTCTATTCAGCCAAACTGTGGAACTCCTTGCCCGAATCTCTATTCCCCTTGAACTATATTTTGTCGGTATTCAAGGCGACAGTAAACCGGTTTCTTCTAGGCAAGCGCGCTAGATCGTAGATTATAACGTTGCTTAACATCAGGCAAGTTGTAGTCAAGCGTGAGCCTATTTCATATAAAAAAAAAATATAATAAGTATATCCTACTATAAAATATACATACCTATATATGTATACTTACTTGTGTGGCTTTGCGCTGTAAGCGTCTGCTTTACATTCTGACGCACCCTGGTTCGAATCCAGCCGTTCGACACCAATCATTTGTTTTTCAAGTTATGTGTCGATATGTTGGCGGGAAAGGAAAACATCGTTAGGAAACCGACACACTTAGAGGATCACATAATCCGATGACACCCATCACGATGTATCTGCCGAAGAGAACTCCCCTAACGAATTATTTCTAAGGAGTAGTCACGACCGTCAGTCATGAGGAGATAGAACTAAAAGAGAGAGAAAAGTGGTTATACGTAAGTTACAAGTAACCTTGTATATGTATTAGATACATCCTTTATAGTTACATAGAGCTTTACGGCGAAGGACACACTTGAAAGGGTCGTTGTGCTAATCTCTTCTAGACGAAATCATTGTTCTCCGTGAATTCAAATAAAGGGGATATTTAGTTGATATGAAACTGTTTTTTTCCAGGTAAGTGTTCTACTACCAAAAGTAAAGTTTTTCTTGGGCTCATGCTAACAAAACCTTAAGAACTAAATAAAATCAGTCATGTTACAAACATTTCATTTTACAAATAGACAAAATTTACAGCAAAATTTAAGCTTTACAGTATCGTTGATTACCACCAGTAAGGCAAGGTATACATATAATATAGGTAGAGATGAACAATTGAGCTCGTTCACTATTCGGACTCGGCAGTCGCCTGATTACGCGCTTCGGTGGCTTTAGAGATGAGGTAAATACTTAGGTCTGAAATTGAAGAAAATATCGATAGTTTTGAGTTTAAATAAAAATATAGATAAGTGATATGCCTGGTTTATTGTTGGTGATGTTGAAAAAACAAAAAGGTTTAAGTTTTGATTGCAATAAGTTTTTTTTTAATGGCAAGTGTACACACACTTGCCATTAAAAAAAAATCTTATCCTAATGGCAAGTGTGTGTTTTGCTATATACATATACATATATACAAATTCTCGAGCCACAACAAAAAAGGCATATTATGCATGAGTCTAAGCCAAGATATTTGACAGTAATCTATGAGGTTCGCATGTTTTAAGAAATACCTACCAATACCCGTAAAAACTAAATGATATGCACAAGAACTAAAAACATTGCTCGAGGCCCAAGAGGCAAAAAAAAAATTACTTTAAAAAAATATATATATTATAGTTATTTATTTCGTTAGAGTTTCTTTTATCTATACTAATATTATAAAGCTGAAGAGTTTGTTTGTTTGTTTGTTTGAACGCGCTAATCTCAGGAACTACTGGTGCGAATTGAAAAATTATTTTTGTGTAAATAGACCATTTATCGAGAAAGGCTTAAGGCTATATAACATCACGCTGCAACTAATACGAGCGAAGAAACAATGGAAAATGTGGAAAAAACGGGGAAAATTATTCATCTTTGAGGGCTTCCGTTGCGTGCGCTGCGAAAACGGTTCAAGAAATCAAAAAAATGTGTATGAAAGAATTATTCCTCTTGAAATGATCTAACAAAATGTCCGCAACAGTATATGACTATCTTTTGAGGTTAACTCACTAGAACCGTTTTTATGGTAATAACTATACCACGCGGATGAAGTCGCGCGCACCAGCTAGTGCATAATATAAGATTAATTTTCATCTTCCTATGATTTACCGATAGATTCATCGATACTTTACCTCATCCCAAAATCCCAGGCAGCTTTAAGTGAGCGTTTGGTTCGAAGCAGACTTGCTCTTACATTTACTACTATCGGAAGCATATGAACAAAATACTGCCACGGATACCACATATCGTGCAATGGTACAGTTTCTGTTACATTTCATGGTACGATACGCTACTACGTATTCCGAAATGATACTATTTGAAACGGAAATGTTATTTTACTTGGTAATATAGTGTTACTGGCTTACTGGTGTATAAGATGATTTTAAAGGAGTCAATATAATATTGCTTTTTTTGCTTTTTAATCTGTGGGTTTAACTGGAGTTTTGAAAATGAAAAAATGAAAATATTTATTGTGTACTAGAAAATGACTTAAGGCTATGTAACATAAAAATTTATAACTAGGTTCTTAAATAACTAACTTAGCCTTAGGTAAACATAATGCGTCGGACTCCAGACTGGGTTACCGTATCCTGGAGCCGACCTCTTCCCAATTAGGTATGTATACAAACAATTTCAATTACATTTCAAAGATGTATACAAAGAATAAAATATAAAACTCTCACTCTAACTGTCTGATCGTGAGGAAACAGATGTTTGAGGAATTTGCCTCAGTCATGAGGAAATACGACTCAAGAGAGAGATTTGGTTAAAATATTATATTCAACTAAGTATATAAATATTTAATCCACTTCTTACTTATTTACATAGCTTTCGAATTAAAATTCAATTTAGTGAAACATTAAAATAAGGTTTCGGGATACTGTTACGCAATAATTAAATAAATTTTTGGAATGGCAGGAAAATGTTAATATAATTATGATTTTGAATTTAAATTTGGATAAAAACAGGGTCCACGCTATAATAAACATATTTTATTCGTCTACAATAGTTTAATCAAAGTCACCACTTTAAACAACTCTTGAATTTCAACTAATTGAGTTCAATTAATCAAATTAATTACAATATCTTAATCAACTTACAGTTTGTAAATCTGTAGCTTTGATTAATTTACCATTGGCCGAATGATTTATTAATGTAATTAAGAGTAACAAATATCTTTTATCGCATTTTCTGTTATCTTCTTATTATCAAATGAGAGAAGCCAACTCTGGTGTCGAGAGTTTATCAAGCCGCCCGAAAGGTCTCTGACAAGGATTTAAGACTGCCGTACTAGACAAACAGCCGGGACCTAGAATTTGTATCATCCGACCCACGAAAGCGCCTAAAAAGAATGACACTTTTCGGTCACCCATCCAAAGACTGACTGCTATTACTACTGAGCATAAAATATATCCAGGACATTGCATACAGCGCCATCTAGCCCCATATTAAGCAAACGCTTATGTTATTGGCAATAGACTACGGATATCATGCTTGGGGCTAGATGGCGCTGTATGATATGTCCTGAAAAATATATTTTTTATTACTTATAGGCTATAACTTTACCTCAAAAAAAGTTCAAATTACCTTAGCCATAATCATACACTCAAGTTTGAAAAGTTGCGCTCAAAAGTTTACAAATCTTCAACAAAATTCTCACCACTTGTGCCCACCTGTCGAGCTTAACACAAGATTCATGTCCACCATTTGTCTTTGAACACTATAAATGGGGGAATGCATCAACCTTAGCAAGTTTCTTGTATTTTTATTCTGCACTTCCATAGTTGGACAATACGAATGTTTTAGGATATATTTTAGAAGTTTTACAGGGCTATGTTCTGAAAGAATATGATATAATGAATTAACTTGTGAGTTGTTATGGGATGTTGTTAAATTTGATGATGAGATTTTTCAAACATATATATATGATATTTGTATGCAGATGTATAAATGTATTTTATTTTTTTAAATAATGTAGAGGTATGCATTGAAGTATGTAACCACCCACTACCTATCTACCTATATATCTCTATTTTTTTTTGAAACTATATCTAACTTATAACTATAAATTGTAATTATGACTAATTAATAACTAACATACCGCTGATATACGTCTGATCATTGTATCTACTTTAACGAACCCTATTAGATAAGTATATGTGATGTCTTTAGTACAGCTGACCTAATTTTGTCGTCTTCTTGTTAATTAATCTTACAACTTACTTCTTCCCAATTGATATTATACTAATGTTTTACCGTGTACTCTTTCATTACCTCAAACCCATTGCTTAATTCCTATTTCTAACAATCTAGTGTTTAGAACTCTTATATAATAAATCACGTTAGTACAAACATAGAATCATACTGATAGATGTTTAATTATAATCTCTCTCACTAAACCCTGTTTATCAATGAGGTCAACAAAACTATATAGAGATTTACTTCATCCGTTCATAGATTAATAATGTTAATTGCTATCTTTATAAATGTTTATTATTTAGGCTCGCTTTTGCGTACCAATCAGTCAAGAATTTAACTGAAAAGCACAGAAAATGCTCCATTCCAACGCATTTTCCCATGGTAAACATATAATTTCCACGAGATCTAAACCCCTGACAAAAGCGGCCTTTCCTATCAATGATAACTCAATCTTTTTCTAGCTGAATGTATTTACTTTTATTTTTATTCATTTGTTTGATTATGACCTACCTAACAAAACCTCGCTCGAACTTTTGACATGATTCCCTACGAAATGTGATCGTCTAGTTAGTTAGAACGCCTAGGTCATACGTAGCAACCCTAATTCTTTAAGGATGAACAGAAAAGAACCATAACCTAGTATAACCCAAATGGAGTCTACTTCTCAAAGAAAACTATCGTAAATATAAAGGTCAGATTAATCCTAACAAAGTTATGACGAAGAAAAGTTAAATACATTTAGACATTCTAGGTAATAATTCCTGATCTTGGCTGAGTGTGTAGTTACTCATAAGTAGTAGAAAAACAACAATAATGTTACGTCACCTCTATTATTCACTTTCCAACAGCTGGGTTCCTGGTTGGTGATAATTTTGCCAACGTACGAAACCCTAGAAAACACTTCTGAATTCTACCGTATAACAAAGTGACCGAGATTAGATAACTTATCTGTAAATAATTAGTTATTAATCTAATCAGCCAAAAATAGGAACTATATTATAAAGGTCTTCAGTGTTATATCACGAAGTAAGGTAATATTCTCATAAATAAACAATTAAGTTATATTCCCTATTTATTTTGTAAAGGTAATTGTTTTCAAAATGATATTTATAAACCATATACAACTGTAGTAATTTTATCATATTTTTAAATTTATTATTTTGTCAATAAATATACTCCCAACACAACTTCTGCCTTTAAGCAAGTGTAGCTTAGTTTACTTTAATTTAAATCGCTTCAACATTTCCATCAGGCGCTATCTTGCGAAATAGAATAACTTACTTTTGTATTTAAAAGAGTCATAGTTTATATTTCTAGAATTGATATTCATTCAATAAATAGTCTCTCAACTTTATTACTGTCATTTAAGCATGCGTAGCTTTGGTTAGATTTTAATTGATAATTTGCTATGATGTTTTCAATAGGCAATAAAAGAACTTCGTTTAAATAACACATGTTCCAGATAGCAGCTCCCGCTGTTTATTTCAATTAATTATCCGACTTGTATTCATTATGACGAGTATTTATTTAATGTGAACTTGTAACCGTTCATAATCATAATTTCCAATTTTAGATGAATGTTCCCTAACTACCGCAACTTCTACGTTTTATTTGATATTACAAACTTTCTTCCAAAACTCAATTATTCGGTTCACCCTTAAATAACGCCCTATAATTTAAACGCAGTTGGTTTTATTAATTCCGCTAATAGCTCCGCGCTATTTTACGTCCCCGTCCTACTTCGTGAATCATACACAAACTTTCGTCTTATACCAAATTTCAAATAATTATCTACCTCCCTATAACCTATCATCCTAATCTAATGCAAATCTCTTCTCTAAATTATTCCTTACTTCTTACTTACCTGTTTCTCCCTACGCTAATCCCTCAACTAAAACCTACTTATCAGAATGAACCCTAGCTTCTCCTATCCCTATCCCTGCCTACTCAAAATAATATATCAGGATACTAGCCGCCGAATAACCTAGGACGACCAGTGGAACTAGGGGGGAGGAATTTAGGATGCGGAATGATTTTCCCAGATTCCCCTAATCCAGACTCAGATTAGAGAGGGTTTCTACTAACCCATGGCCAAAGGTAGTCGCGGCCGAATCGGGAGGAAATGAAGGTAGACATACAACATTTATCCAGCGGACAGCCAGAATAATGCCGGGTATAATAACAATCAAGGGCTTTAAACCACGAGAGTTTAAAGGTATCTAATCTACTTTAGCAAAGCAGTAATTAGTCACTCAAATACTAATTACAACATGCAATTACTAGCTCAAGCGGGATCCCAGATTTAAATTTTACGGGTAAATTAACGCGTTCACTGGGTAATTTGGATCTATTATTAAACCTTATATCACATTGCCTTCGACTTTGGACGACTACTTGGTGAGCCTGACAGAATCAGGATATGCTTCAATCTTCCCAAATCCGAACGTCAAATGTGATATTTATACCATGACTGACAATTAACTCTGGCGACCACATCGTAACACTGATTGGATCAGCCCCTTCGGAACACCCAAGCCAAATGTCCGTCAAGATACCAGGTATATGCACTTAAATTGGCATACTTTCAAACTAAATTTGTGACTTAATGATTTTATCAGGAAAGGAAAAGCTACCAATATTTAAATTTAATAATTTTAAAATAAATACCCTATTTTCCATTACCTTCGACTTTGGGCGACTACTTGGTGAGCCTGACAGAAGCAGGATATGCTTCAATCTTCCCAAATCCGAACGTTAAATGGAAAACTTATACCTTGACTGACAATTAACTCTGGCGACCACATCGTAACACTGATTGGATCAGCCCCTTCGGAACACCCAAGCCAAATGTCCGTCAAGATACCAGGTATATGCACTTAAATTGGCATACTTTCAAAACTAAATTTGTAGCTTAAAGGTTAAAGGAACACTCCAAAAGTTAATCAAGGAAAGGTAGCTCAAATGTTATGGATGAATGATGAGATTTTTGCTTACTCAGGGATTGGACACTTCCGTCCTCCTCGGCGACCCAGCGATGAAAGAGGGCGAACTCGCGCCCCTTCCCCCTTTTATGCCAAAGTATAACAAAGGCTTCGCTATCTCTTTCTTTCGCTTCCTATCCCGTTTCCCCTAATCCTCTCCGGTGTGGTCCCATGTGACTATTCCCCAAAATTCGGTACATCTACCTAAATAAATCATCATTGATTTCCAAATAAGTAACTAATACAATAATTTATTATGAACTCCTATTATAAAATCCTAATGGTTTTTTTAGCCTTTTGATATTTATTTTAACAATCTCTTTTTTTTTATTATTATAAATTAATTCAAAACAAATACTTCAATAACTTTATGTGTAATTGGATTTAAAATATTATTATGTAATTACTTTAATGTAAACATACAAACTATGTGATATCATTTTTGATTTAATAACCTCTGTTTATAAATAACTTACTATGAACTATAACACAAATTCCTGTGAATAGTTTTAGTAATAAAAATTATGTTCTAACATTTCCAATTTGTACAAAGTAATTCGACCAAACCCGGTTAGTACTCGTAATGTACCGTACCCTCTATCCACAACTGGCAACCCTTTAAATATCATGCGACTTTTAATGACTATTCTTGGAAATTTGGCCTACGTGACTTTCAACACGCTAACATATTTCTCGGAACCCGAAGCCTTCGCGCACACAAAAAAACCTTCATTATTGCGCTTCCGTTCAAATCCGTCCTTAAACATGCAATGCATTTGTAACCGAAGTAATTACCCAATATCTAATATTGACAACCAACTTAATATTACTGAATATTATTTACAAGACTCTTGAAACAAATATCCTACGAAATCTCATGTCATAATAGATCAATTTTGACTAACAATTACTACTCAAACCGATGCGTCGTCCAAGATTACAACTGTCTTCCATATTACCAACCGTCGAGTAAATGGATAAATACGGCTATTTCCGTTCAAAAGATTATCTTATTATGTGAAAACAGTTCCAATTGTCTATAATTCTTCTAATGATACTCATACAAGACTTCTTTAACATAGAAGATAATTAATGCCGATATATTTAATACCAAACTTATGTTTAACAATTAGTTCTACCTTTTTTGTACATCAATTGACCTCAACCTTCTTTCAATGTTGAGATGAAACCTCTCTCGTCGAATGTAGGTATAAAACCTTCTTTGTTAATTTTAACATAAACTCCTTCGTTGAATTTTTGCATAAAACCTTCTTTGTAGAATGCGAATATTGGGAAAATAGATTAGTATTTAGTTTTTACATGTGTATTTTTGAGATATATCCATATTTGTTATGTTTATATATTTTTATTTAATCGATTGCAGAAAATGAGAGGTATGCTCATTTTTGGTTCGTTACACTCGCCCCCGAAAAGAGGATTTAATAGCGGCTAAACCTAAATAGTTGACAGACGAAATAAAAGACTCTTTTCTTGTTTAATAAAATATATTTTATTATAAGTTTTACCTGTTTACTGGTTACCTTTGAAAAACATTACCATTACCTTCTATAAAACAATATCATTACCTCACTTGGAATCGTCTCAAATTTTAAAAGAACCAATTTAAACTTCGTTAATCTTTTCATTTCCAAATCTAAACTTTACAGAATGTAGTGTGGCCCTAAGTGTGTGGTGTGTTATTTAAACCTAATGAATAA
The DNA here is from genome assembly GCA_964023185.1 of Macaria liturata. Classification (NCBI taxonomy): domain Eukaryota; kingdom Metazoa; phylum Arthropoda; class Insecta; order Lepidoptera; family Geometridae; genus Macaria; species Macaria liturata. Next base: position 5,805,025 of record OZ026822.1, read on the forward strand.
ATAAAAATAAGCTCCCGTTTCGTATCTATAGAATAGCCTGAGAATCATTGACGCAAAATTGTCCTTTCCCCTCGAAATAACCAAAGTACCCAAAGGAATGAGTTGTGAATTCACCAACCGCTAGTCAGTATAGTTCTGACGATCCATCAACCCAAACCTGATTTATCCGCTTGACCTGGGATCGACCGAACCACCCTCAAATACTTTAGTTAAGTGTCTCTGGTTCAAAACAATAGATTGCCAGAAATAAACAGGCCTCTTACAGTACAAATCGTAAGCATATCCCAATTAATCACAAGGAGTTATGTGTAGTGTTCGATGATGCCTATTCTAGCATATTATGGTAGCTTCTTGTGTAGTTAAGTCTACAAAAAAAAGTAGTAAACCTACTGTAAAACACTAACCTAACTTCACTCTCCTTTTTTGTAGACCATTGTAAGTGTGCGAGTTCAATTTTGGAAATGAATTGACCTATTCAGAAATCAGAAATTCTGGTTTTGTCAAAACGCCACTGCACTCACACTGATACATCATTCAGAACCTACTTTCGTGGTCATTCATTCCACGCTTTGACAAACCCGAAAACCATTAATTTCTGAACTAGAAGATTTGGTTCAAAATTAAGTTTAAATTTTTGACAAAACCAAGCTACTATTTACCTTGCTTTACCTTTACCAAAAAGATTTATCTTACTTTTATTTTTACTATTGCGACGCCTGATAAAATCAAGGCTAATAAAAAAAAATCCTCTTCTTTGTTCTGTCTCAGCTCCTGATATAATAAACTAACACGTATTATGTAATACAATAAATGAAATTCTTTTCATTTCTAAACCCCTGATGAAATTTAACTAACAATCTCTTTCTCATCTCCCTTTTCTCAATAGGCAAGTATCTATAAACTCTTAACTATTTGCGTACTTATACATCAAACATTTAGCGTAGGTATTCTCAAAGTTCATTATAAATAAAATGGGTTCATTAATCGACAAGGTCCTTCTACAGCCGCAATAGTGTGCAATCATCATTTTATTAATTTTAGACAATAGTTGCTTTATATAAACTTCAAATATAGACAAGGCCCATTTACAGCCGCTACAATAATATGTCCTAATTCTGAAATAATGTGAATAAGCTACCAATTCTAGTTTTAATTTTTACCATGTGTATGGCAATCTTAATTATGTAACATTATCTGTGAAGCGCGATGGCGCGGTAAATTTAAATTTAAAATTCTCGTTCCGCACTCTGTGGCTAACTTTATGCAATTGTAACAAACTCAAACACATTGTAGTTTTAATCTTGATAATTACTATCAATAAATCTTCTTCTCTAATATATATATTTAATAATATAGCACAAATAGTATATTTAAAAATGTAAAGTTGATTCTACCTAGAAGTAAGATAAAAACGAGTCTGTTTTGAAATTAAGTATTACTTGGTTATGTATAACTGTGATATATTATGACATTATGGACAATAAAGGAATTCTATTCTATTCTATTCTATTCTGGATTCGGATCTATTCATTGCTCAAATAAAAATGTACTTTACACATATTTTCTAATATTATATTATAGGCTAATATTGTATATTTTAAAATGTTGTTTGTGTCAATAAATTATTTATTTATTATTTATTTATTTATTTATTATATTTAGTATCTATTCTATTCTATTCTTAAAACACAAAGGTACATGGAATTATTCTAAATACAAAACATCACTGTTTTTTTTTTATGAACCATATCTATTGGAAACTGTTTTATATACCTACAAATGTCTATTGCAGCGCCCCCTGGGATCCGTAACACATGACCATATATGAATTCAAACCCAAACCACGTCACCGAAAAACGCAACAAATAAATTTGAACTGATAATCAAATTTATCAGAAAACCACGAACGCTAATTTCTACCAAAATTTATCTTACCCTAAACCATGGCTATATTAAGTACATCTATGAGTTTTTTTTTTTTTTTTTTTTTTTTTTTTAATATAAATCTATTTTATTATTATTATTATTTAATATTATTTATTATTATTATTTATTATTATTATTTATTATTATTATTTATTATTATTATTTATTATTATTATTTATTATTATTATTTATTATTATTATTTATTATTATTATTTATTATTATTATTTATTATTATTATTTATTATTATTATTTATTATTATTATTTATTATCATTATTTATTATTATTATTTATTATCATTATTAGTAACTCACTTTTATGTCTAGAATACAGTTTTTTTTTTTTTTCTATTGCAACATACCTAATTAGTGTTAATAACTTTCCTAACCAACCTATATTATTCTGCAACTGTTTCAACTAAATAAGCATCTTTGTTTAAATTACATCAAAGTCCTTATTAAACTTGATTTTATTTATTACTAATTCTAACCCATTCTCTCATAGGGCTACTCCGCTTTACTTACTCCAAAACAATATAACGGAAGAGCTGCAGACTAATTGTGAATAGTTATACTATCTGCTAGTTCGTATGGCTAAAAAATTAAGTTACAACCACCAACCAATCCTTTTATTATAATTTGTTAAACTTCAAGGAATATGTAACTGTTATATTATTATCCTTTTATTTGTCATTATTACTATTTGTACTATTTTGGTGTCTATCCTATAGTTACCGTATAATAAATTTAATATTATTTTTATTTTCCCTCATGAATATAATAATAAATACTCTTACAACACACCGTTTCGATCTAAACTTCACAAATTACATTTGAGAATAGGCCTGCTTAAAATAGATATTTTCATTTATAAAATATCCGAATTGTTTTATCTACATAAAATTCCAAAGCACAAAAATAGTTTGATTAAAAATATTTGTCAATCTAGAATTCACAATACAAAACATTTCGATACTTACAACAGGTACAAACTACCTCACTACTATTTTCTTTTGCCCGCTCTCGATGAATAGGCCGCGTCATACCTACGCTGCGCTCGGGCCGAGCGCGGCGGTCGTGCGCGCCGTACTCGTCCGTATTACCGCGGGTATCGGGTGGAAACGGCGTGCGCGACCGAACGTGTCTCGGTTTGAATGTGGCCGGGTGCGTGCCACTTTACGCTACCTACGTTCTTGTTGTTTACCGGACAATCGGAGCGTTAAAATTGTCATCTACCCCCGAATTGGCATGCCACTGTTTTTGTTACGATAACCGTGTTGTCAAATGTAATGCAATCTAAAATAGGCTTACATACACCTAAATTATCAAGTTACTCTCATATATCAATAGTGTCTAATAGTATAAATACGAAAAATTTAATTTACATTTATATAAATTCTTTTATGAGCATACCTACTTAAATAATACACCATATGATTGCAATGTACTACTAGGATTTTATAATATACACTTGTAATTATACATTAGAATAAGAATTTATGCAAATAAAGATAATTTGAAAACTAAAACTTCTCATTTTTTTTTTTTTTATTAATCTTTTATTATTATTAATATTATTATTAACATTATCACTATCATTTCCATTCGAGGATAAAACTACACAATATTTATTTCCGTAAACCTAAACGCGCGTTAATCCAAAACGTTCTTATCAAAAAGGTTTAATTAGATTATGTGTGCAACCTCTTGATTAGCCTAACATATCCGAAAAAGTTTACCTACGTAAAGTAAAACCTCTTTGGTAGCATTTTTTCCTGCTTCTAATTCTTCAAATTAAATCTCTTCCTATAAGGTTTTAGTATGCGCTGTACAGTAACAAACACAAAACTTTTATCAACATGTGTACAAACGTTTATTCTCATATACAGTAATGCACTCTTGGTCTAGATCATACCTAACAAAATTTAGCTATCTATCCAATACTGACAAGTGATACTGAAAAGAAAAACCCCAAGGATTTCGGATAGATTGCAATTTATTAAACTTGTAATATCACAATTTAATGCAGCCTAATCAATTTCTAATCTTCATATATAAATATTGCTCGTACTGAATAAACTTCGTATTACTCACAAAATGATACCTACGAATGTATAAACAAATTTACCCAAATCAAACCATAACCAAAACTTTTAAAACCCAACTCTGGTGAATCTAATTTGTTGAATATTATAAAACCTCTAATCTGCCACTTCATTTATCATTTTTCTTTCATTTCATTTCTAATACCTAGCTATATCTAATATTTCCGCATTTTATAATTACTTTAAGTTAATAATCACTTATCCCTACCGATGACAACTAACAACCGTTTCTACTATTATAACTCATTATTTAACTCATTCAATAAGATTTTTAATTATAATCTAATAACGATTTAACCAACGCGTGATGTTATTAGAACGCTAACTCTCTCCTTACAACCGTTAATCTACTATACAAATCAACATATCAACCTATGTTTGTTGAAGACCAATATTAACTCTTTCTATTTTTAATTTTAGGCATACTAAATTTAATTTCGCGTATAACTACATAATAATATGCTTATGCAATAACTATCTAACAATTTATGCACAATGAAACCTCCTTCGTTTTCAAATAACCTATTATACGCTCCCAAAAAGGTTTGCGTTTCATGCAAACTCTCTAGTGATTTTCCCGCGCAAAAACCACAATTATGTTATCTGTGCCTATAAAATTATTTCTTCTCTCGTTTTCCGCGCACGCCCACATAAATTAAATATATTCAATTCATTTAAAGAAATAATCAAACACAATGGACCCCATTTTAGCTAATTTAACCGCCCAATTTCCCATTCTTTTCGATCCTTCCGATACTAATTTCAATAATCAAGACTTACGCAAACAATCTATGTACAATTTATTAACAAAATATAATTTAACTTCTCCCACATCAATTTCTATATCGCAATTAAGACGAAAATACAAAGAACACATCCGTACAATCCAAGATACAACACACCCTAATACGGTAAGTTCCTTTTTTTTTTTTTTTATGAATTCTTTTTTGTTCTCTCAAGTACTTCTGTACTTATATCTTGTTCCCTTTAATTCCTTCCAGAATCCTATCCCACTAAGCCCCCCGATTCCGTCCGCTCCAGCCAGTGAATGGATGATCGTCTGCCTGCCTGGCTTGTCTTCCTTGCCCCCAGCAGAAAGAGAAGCCGCCAGAGCGAACATTCATTCACTGGTGGCCCTACAGCAACTATACCCGCCTTCGACGATTGTTATAACTCACCGAACAACTGAACCGGTAATAAACCTTTATCTATTTATGTATATGTATAGACGCAAAATATGTACTCCTTTTAGAAAACGACTCTACTTTAACCTACTACTTTTCTCCCTTTCCAGATTCCTACAAACTCAGCGAATCCCCCCTTGCCACCATTCCCTCTTCCTATCGATACCCGACGCGCCTATGACCCAATTTTATCAGTACGTATTTACTCATCTAAGTATTATTATTATGTCTCCATTCTACCATTTTCTCATTATTCAAGCCCCATACATAATGTGTACTTTCGATTACAGGCTCATCCATTTGTACCCACTATCTCCGATCTACCCCCGCCTACTCTGGTAAGTCTCTCCTGTCCCTGGCTACATAAAATATATAATAGCACTCACACAGTTAATAATTGACTACACCATCCCCTTTCCTTTACAGACCGATTATACGTCTCCGGAAATGGAATCTCTATTCGAAGATCTTTTCTAGAACTAATTCATTATAAATTATATAATATATTATATATATTATTATATACTAAGTTCTCCCTCTTTTATTTCCTATGTTTTCTATCTGCAACCGGTTTTATCTCTTATTTTCACCTAAAATGTTCACTAATCTAATTCAAATTTTCGCGGGTTCCAACTGTTGGTTAACTATACTATAATAACAATAGAATTTTTTGACTTGACTATCAAATAAATAAGTTTCCTAATGACTTTTTATAATAATAAAACTTATCAAACATTTCACTCATACAACACAATAAAATTATTATATATTACTCATAACTAAATTTTCCTATCAGTCGCGTAAAACGAAACGCCTATGAAATGAAACGACCAATCGTCCAATCAGAGCTCGCGACGTCACGTTCAATATCCAACATGTCCCGTCAAACATTATTTAGTGTTGTGGTAAAATTGAACAAACAACAATTTGAACTTAATCGAATGAAAACACAAAACTAATATTCTATATTTCATCCTTTAATTTACAAAGATGTACTGTCTCTTTGTAGTAAATGTTTATTCACTATTTTAATGTAGAATTAGTTTTTTTTCTTTTTTTTCTGAATAATAAAATATATAAATATTAACAAAAATATCAATCTCAAAAAAAAAGAAAACATAATTTAACATTTGAATAATTATTCTTCTTCTTGTAAATACAATAAAAATGTGATTGTAATGCAATTAATTAATTACGCACAAAAATCTCAACGCAATAAATCTTATAGACATGTTTTGTTTTCCCTAACTTCCAAGTACTAGCTATTAGAAATTCCTAAATTATCCAATTCTACTCAGATACCAATTGTAAATTATAATATTATCTAAGACATTTTGTTATATTTTTTTTTATAAAGCGTGAAAATACAATATTCAAACATACACAATATATTGTTTCTTGCAAAATAATCGAATCCATCCAAACACCTAGCCCCATTTTTATCGATTAATTAGATAACGTTCCCATCACTAAACTCAACCAGTTGAACGATGAGTTCACAAGATGTCGCCACTTCCGCCTGCTCTCAAATTTTATGTGAACGACCGGCAATGTTTGTGATGAAAAAAATCTCTAATTCTGTATATTCCAGCACAATACAGTGTAATTATAGATAATCTAACGCTTTTCGTGTACAAACAAAAACTACCTAGTGCCACCTGCGCCCAACTACCATTTCAAACTCCAAAACAGTGCAAAAAGTAGATAAACTTTACCTACAAAATTTGTCGTCACAATTCTACAGCAAACTACTCCCATGGTTTCAAAAGGTAAGCATACAATTCCCAACCAAACTATGTTCAGTGATAATAAGTGTCAGATCATATTCTATTACCTATCTATTGCTCACTATGTCAACAATATAACCCCATTCAATCTCAACATTAATACATGAAATCAACCCAATAAACTATCCATTTTATAATATACTTGAAAAAGAAAGTGACCCTATGGTCTTGCACAAAACTTCCCACTTCTAATCATGTCAACAAACCCAATGAAATTCCTAACAATATTGTCCCTATAATCCTTTTTATGTGTTGATAATTACCAGACCTTGCACGACTTGATATAACAATATTATATTTTTTTTCATGCTTAGACACATAACATTAACGCCCTTACTTAGATAAAGACATAAAAATCAGTCAAAAGGTAACCAGTCTAACTTAAATTTCATGTCCCTGAATAACCTAATTCATGCCTATTGTACAATGTGTTACAAAAGATATTCCCAAATAAATAAGTACTATCACACTACCTATTTTGTAATTATTCATAAATGAACAATAGAGCTAGACACCTTTCTTTAATTTTAACATCTTATCTGATCTTTCATTGTAAGAACTTTGATATTGGTTTTGACTATGAAAATTGTGCCTTTGCTAGTTGTATAATTAACCCTTTTACCTGATATTCCTAAAATATTTTACTTTTAATTTTAGTTACACCCTAATTCTCCTCTTAATAGCTTAATTTGTATAATTTTGACATTTATTCTATGAAGAAATTGATAATTGGTATGGAAACTCTCAGAAACGCCCATATAGACTGCCCTATCTTGTTCCAATAATTATTGTTCTATAATATACCACTAATTCAAACTCTACCCAGAATATAATAAAATAATCATCAAATTACATTAATACAACCTACTAAAATAATAACTAAACCTTCTCCTTTTCTTTTTTTTTTCAGGAATAAACACTAATGCACAATGGATGATCCCAAACACCCACCCCTTAATTTGAATACCATCAACACAAGTAAGTAATTAATGCCAACTAAATTAATTTGATTTTTTTTTTTTTAGAATTCTGTACACTATATGATAATTTTAATAAAGTCATAACGAACCCCAAAACCGCCCTAAGTTCCTCTAACATGGTTTTGTTATATCTTTTTCTATACAAACAGCCGAGTCCTACAATTCAACGCGACATCCGTCCCACAAAAATGCTCATTCTGAAAACCCGCTAATGCTATTCTTAACTATTTGTTTGTGTGTTTACTTGTTTGTTCGTTCAAATTGCTACAAAACTCTAAATATAAAACCAGATTCTTCTTTGAATAATTTTTCTACTTAACTACATTCTGACAGAACTTACTTTAAGCAATAAGGCCGCCATTTAGACTGTTACAAACTCAAAAACTTATCTAAAATAATTCTATATTAACACCAACTATTTGTTTTCAAATATGTGAACGGTGGCCCTTAATGTCAATCTAATTTAACCAATTCAATGTTCAAAGATAAAACCCTATATTTTTCCTTCTTTCACCTAAGCATCTTAAACATGAATTTATAATAAAGTAACAACTACTCAAGCCTATTATGTTTGATCTATACTTTACTTTATAGAAATAGATTACTACATAAAGAATAAAATATTAAAGTAAAACTAAAATTATTATAAAAGGAAATATTATATTCAAGAAAACAAAAAGCTTAGATACATATTATAATGATTAACTTGGACAACCTTTCTTAACCAGATATTACATATGTGCCCAATTTTATTTAATTTCATACCATCAAATATTAATGTTTTAATGAACTTTATTTTTCAGATGCTGAATTATTCCACAAGCTGACATTTAGAATTGATGAAAATTGGAGACCCCAGCCCATTTGTATTTGTTACTTGTTTATTCAAAGGTAAAATTTATCCAAATTTTAATATTCATACTTACATATTTATATGATAGTGGATTATCAATTTTTGTGATATATGAGTCTATACTTGCTTCTAAATTTATTTAAATAATGTTTATATATAAAAGACTAAAAGTATGACTAAATCCTACTCTATATTAATAATTCTTAAATATTTTTACTAAATTATACTAAATTCAGAAACATTTTTTTTTTTTTTTTTATATATATATATTCACATACATATTTATATACAACCTACAACTTTCTACAAAAGACTTCAACGTATGTGCTAATTTATTCTATTTATTATGGCTATATTTACAACAATAGTTTGTACAAATATCTAACATTACTATTTTTATCTTTCAGGAAAACCAACTCTTCAATAGCAGAAAGTACCAGCCTATGAAAACTAACTACTCGCCCCCAGACGTTTTAGTTTTAAACTAGCCTAATATAATATCTTATTCTAAACGTGTCCCTCTCTGTTATCCCTCCATTTCAAACAGCAACAAATGTAGCCAGACCGCTAGGTCTGACTATTTATGATGGCCAAAATCATGTCAAATATATTCCTATTTGTAGGTACTTATAACTTAAAATTACAATCCTAAAATCAATTAAATTTTAAATCCTGTCACGGCCACCCAAATGTAACCACCCACTACCTATCTACCTATATATCTCTATTTTTTTTTGAAACTATATCTAACTTATAACTATAAATTGTAATTATGACTAATTAATAACTAACATACCGCTGATATACGTCTGATCATTGTATCTACTTTAACGAACCCTATTAGATAAGTATATGTGATGTCTTTAGTACAGCTGACCTAATTTTGTCGTCTTCTTGTTAATTAATCTTACAACTTACTTCTTCCCAATTGATATTATACTAATGTTTTACCGTGTACTCTTTCATTACCTCAAACCCATTGCTTAATTCCTATTTCTAACAATCTAGTGTTTAGAACTCTTATATAATAAATCACGTTAGTACAAACATAGAATCATACTGATAGATGTTTAATTATAATCTCTCTCACTAAACCCTGTTTATCAATGAGGTCAACAAAACTATATAGAGATTTACTTCATCCGTTCATAGATTAATAATGTTAATTGCTATCTTTATAAATGTTTATTATTTAGGCTCGCTTTTGCGTACCAATCAGTCAAGAATTTAACTGAAAAGCACAGAAAATGCTCCATTCCAACGCATTTTCCCATGGTAAACATATAATTTCCACGAGATCTAAACCCCTGACAAAAGCGGCCTTTCCTATCAATGATAACTCAATCTTTTTCTAGCTGAATGTATTTACTTTTATTTTTATTCATTTGTTTGATTATGACCTACCTAACAAAACCTCGCTCGAACTTTTGACATGATTCCCTACGAAATGTGATCGTCTAGTTAGTTAGAACGCCTAGGTCATACGTAGCAACCCTAATTCTTTAAGGATGAACAGAAAAGAACCATAACCTAGTATAACCCAAATGGAGTCTACTTCTCAAAGAAAACTATCGTAAATATAAAGGTCAGATTAATCCTAACAAAGTTATGACGAAGAAAAGTTAAATACATTTAGACATTCTAGGTAATAATTCCTGATCTTGGCTGAGTGTGTAGTTACTCATAAGTAGTAGAAAAACAACAATAATGTTACGTCACCTCTATTATTCACTTTCCAACAGCTGGGTTCCTGGTTGGTGATAATTTTGCCAACGTACGAAACCCTAGAAAACACTTCTGAATTCTACCGTATAACAAAGTGACCGAGATTAGATAACTTATCTGTAAATAATTAGTTATTAATCTAATCAGCCAAAAATAGGAACTATATTATAAAGGTCTTCAGTGTTATATCACGAAGTAAGGTAATATTCTCATAAATAAACAATTAAGTTATATTCCCTATTTATTTTGTAAAGGTAATTGTTTTCAAAATGATATTTATAAACCATATACAACTGTAGTAATTTTATCATATTTTTAAATTTATTATTTTGTCAATAAATATACTCCCAACACAACTTCTGCCTTTAAGCAAGTGTAGCTTAGTTTACTTTAATTTAAATCGCTTCAACATTTCCATCAGGCGCTATCTTGCGAAATAGAATAACTTACTTTTGTATTTAAAAGAGTCATAGTTTATATTTCTAGAATTGATATTCATTCAATAAATAGTCTCTCAACTTTATTACTGTCATTTAAGCATGCGTAGCTTTGGTTAGATTTTAATTGATAATTTGCTATGATGTTTTCAATAGGCAATAAAAGAACTTCGTTTAAATAACACATGTTCCAGATAGCAGCTCCCGCTGTTTATTTCAATTAATTATCCGACTTGTATTCATTATGACGAGTATTTATTTAATGTGAACTTGTAACCGTTCATAATCATAATTTCCAATTTTAGATGAATGTTCCCTAACTACCGCAACTTCTACGTTTTATTTGATATTACAAACTTTCTTCCAAAACTCAATTATTCGGTTCACCCTTAAATAACGCCCTATAATTTAAACGCAGTTGGTTTTATTAATTCCGCTAATAGCTCCGCGCTATTTTACGTCCCCGTCCTACTTCGTGAATCATACACAAACTTTCGTCTTATACCAAATTTCAAATAATTATCTACCTCCCTATAACCTATCATCCTAATCTAATGCAAATCTCTTCTCTAAATTATTCCTTACTTCTTACTTACCTGTTTCTCCCTACGCTAATCCCTCAACTAAAACCTACTTATCAGAATGAACCCTAGCTTCTCCTATCCCTATCCCTGCCTACTCAAAATAATATATCAGGATACTAGCCGCCGAATAACCTAGGACGACCAGTGGAACTAGGGGGGAGGAATTTAGGATGCGGAATGATTTTCCCAGATTCCCCTAATCCAGACTCAGATTAGAGAGGGTTTCTACTAACCCATGGCCAAAGGTAGTCGCGGCCGAATCGGGAGGAAATGAAGGTAGACATACAACATTTATCCAGCGGACAGCCAGAATAATGCCGGGTATAATAACAATCAAGGGCTTTAAACCACGAGAGTTTAAAGGTATCTAATCTACTTTAGCAAAGCAGTAATTAGTCACTCAAATACTAATTACAACATGCAATTACTAGCTCAAGCGGGATCCCAGATTTAAATTTTACGGGTAAATTAACGCGTTCACTGGGTAATTTGGATCTATTATTAAACCTTATATCACATTGCCTTCGACTTTGGACGACTACTTGGTGAGCCTGACAGAATCAGGATATGCTTCAATCTTCCCAAATCCGAACGTCAAATGTGATATTTATACCATGACTGACAATTAACTCTGGCGACCACATCGTAACACTGATTGGATCAGCCCCTTCGGAACACCCAAGCCAAATGTCCGTCAAGATACCAGGTATATGCACTTAAATTGGCATACTTTCAAACTAAATTTGTGACTTAATGATTTTATCAGGAAAGGAAAAGCTACCAATATTTAAATTTAATAATTTTAAAATAAATACCCTATTTTCCATTACCTTCGACTTTGGGCGACTACTTGGTGAGCCTGACAGAAGCAGGATATGCTTCAATCTTCCCAAATCCGAACGTTAAATGGAAAACTTATACCTTGACTGACAATTAACTCTGGCGACCACATCGTAACACTGATTGGATCAGCCCCTTCGGAACACCCAAGCCAAATGTCCGTCAAGATACCAGGTATATGCACTTAAATTGGCATACTTTCAAAACTAAATTTGTAGCTTAAAGGTTAAAGGAACACTCCAAAAGTTAATCAAGGAAAGGTAGCTCAAATGTTATGGATGAATGATGAGATTTTTGCTTACTCAGGGATTGGACACTTCCGTCCTCCTCGGCGACCCAGCGATGAAAGAGGGCGAACTCGCGCCCCTTCCCCCTTTTATGCCAAAGTATAACAAAGGCTTCGCTATCTCTTTCTTTCGCTTCCTATCCCGTTTCCCCTAATCCTCTCCGGTGTGGTCCCATGTGACTATTCCCCAAAATTCGGTACATCTACCTAAATAAATCATCATTGATTTCCAAATAAGTAACTAATACAATAATTTATTATGAACTCCTATTATAAAATCCTAATGGTTTTTTTAGCCTTTTGATATTTATTTTAACAATCTCTTTTTTTTTATTATTATAAATTAATTCAAAACAAATACTTCAATAACTTTATGTGTAATTGGATTTAAAATATTATTATGTAATTACTTTAATGTAAACATACAAACTATGTGATATCATTTTTGATTTAATAACCTCTGTTTATAAATAACTTACTATGAACTATAACACAAATTCCTGTGAATAGTTTTAGTAATAAAAATTATGTTCTAACATTTCCAATTTGTACAAAGTAATTCGACCAAACCCGGTTAGTACTCGTAATGTACCGTACCCTCTATCCACAACTGGCAACCCTTTAAATATCATGCGACTTTTAATGACTATTCTTGGAAATTTGGCCTACGTGACTTTCAACACGCTAACATATTTCTCGGAACCCGAAGCCTTCGCGCACACAAAAAAACCTTCATTATTGCGCTTCCGTTCAAATCCGTCCTTAAACATGCAATGCATTTGTAACCGAAGTAATTACCCAATATCTAATATTGACAACCAACTTAATATTACTGAATATTATTTACAAGACTCTTGAAACAAATATCCTACGAAATCTCATGTCATAATAGATCAATTTTGACTAACAATTACTACTCAAACCGATGCGTCGTCCAAGATTACAACTGTCTTCCATATTACCAACCGTCGAGTAAATGGATAAATACGGCTATTTCCGTTCAAAAGATTATCTTATTATGTGAAAACAGTTCCAATTGTCTATAATTCTTCTAATGATACTCATACAAGACTTCTTTAACATAGAAGATAATTAATGCCGATATATTTAATACCAAACTTATGTTTAACAATTAGTTCTACCTTTTTTGTACATCAATTGACCTCAACCTTCTTTCAATGTTGAGATGAAACCTCTCTCGTCGAATGTAGGTATAAAACCTTCTTTGTTAATTTTAACATAAACTCCTTCGTTGAATTTTTGCATAAAACCTTCTTTGTAGAATGCGAATATTGGGAAAATAGATTAGTATTTAGTTTTTACATGTGTATTTTTGAGATATATCCATATTTGTTATGTTTATATATTTTTATTTAATCGATTGCAGAAAATGAGAGGTATGCTCATTTTTGGTTCGTTACAAGTAGAAACTTAAATTAACATAATTTTAGTACTGCTTATAACTAAAAACAACTGAAAACAATTTCTTTGCCAGTAATCTATTTTTTATTTTATTTTAAAAGACAAAAACATTCCTTTTAGTTTTTTTGGTCTTTTAAAATACAACCTACCCACAACCATGCCAAAAACTACATCTCCAATATAACAAACTACAAACCCCATAAAAGCTGCGACACACTATTTATTAATATAATAAACGCGCCCCGGAAGTCAGTCAAGTGATACGCCGGAAATGTGCGTTTAAATCAACCACCCGCACCGGATACGGAAACAGGGTTAATAAATATGGCGTCGATTCAACCGCGAGCAAATATACCATGTAGTAGGTAGTACAGAATATACAAAGGCAGAAGGTAGATACTACAGGTTAGGAGAAAAACAACTAAAATCTACAGTAAATAAAACAGTGTAGGTATAGTGGATTAGGGAAAAACAAACTAAATTCTATTAAATAAGTCACAGCTTTGGACTCATACCGTCTTATTACAAAACGCAGTTTAAATATTAGTCCAGGACTTTGAAAATAAAAAGTCGGTTCTTGTTGTTCAAACATCACATACAATCAATCAAATGTCAACTTTAAATTGGGACGTTGATTTATCATTGGTAACATTTTGACAGTTTGATTATTATGACAGTAGACAGACAAATTTAGAACAAGAACGTACGGCATATTTTTAAAGGTCTGGACTAATAGTTAAACCACGTTTTATAATAAGGCCCTTATTTGTTTTTAGCAATTGCATGACTGCCTTATAAGTCAAACATATTACAGTACGTATATATATTTAGAAAAAAAAACAATAGGTTTATTTTCAATTTTGTAATTTTGATGAGTTAAGTTTTGCATTATGGACCCTAAGGTAGGCCTATATTACTCAAGTAAGTAAGCAAATATGTAGTTAAGTTTTTAAATAAAATTCAGTTAAGTATGTACATGTTTAGCTGTATTTTTATATGCCAAATTTCATGTTTAATAAGTAACAAACTTGGTTGTAAAAGGTTTTGGCAAAACTGATAATCCGCATCAAACATCTGATAATAATCTGTTCTGTCTCTAAATAGCTTGCTTGAGTTTTTTTGTACAATTATACGAGTTACATTAATGCTTTACAAGTACTCTGTACATTTATATAACCATTTTTGGATAAAAAAATATCTAATTGTTTAAAATAAAGTTTAATGAAACCCGTACTTATGTATATTTTAATCAGAGCTCAAAGTAATTATTTAGTACGTAATTTCAAATTCCAAAACCTAAATCCCTTTGTAATACTATTTTCATCTTACCATAGACCGAGTATTTTCTCAAATAAAACATTTATCTATCTATACTTATAATAAAGCTGAAGAGGATTAAAAATCTGAACATAGAAGATTCTTATCAAAACACGTTTCCGCAGTTTTTAGAATTTTATTCTGTTTATCTGTTTGTCTGATTATTTTAACGCTCATAACGCAAAAACGGCTGAACGGATCATCATGATTTTTGGTATGTAGGTAGTATAAGGTCTTAGAAGTGTCATAGGCTACTTTTATCCTGTAACAATGCGAGCGAAGCTGCGGGCGTCCACTAGTTTAAAATATAATTAGGAAAACTTATTTTCAAGAAAGCAGCAATTCAAAAACCCAAGTAGCATGTTTATGAATAAATGATCAAAAGCAGCATCTTTCACAAAATATTGTGTATCGGATACATAGTAGATATGAATATCGCATATAAAACTTTATGGGATCATCTACATACAGCTCTCCGGAAGCATTTGCCATATTTTCAAGATACAGATCTTATGATAGGGATATCCTTGCCACATTTAACCTATTTTGTTGCTTACGTATAAATTTGTTGGTTTCAGATGTGATAATTTTACGTAAATCAATATATAAAAACATTTACACGTTACACATGTGAAATGTAGGCACGGAAACATATAAAAACCATTCTTATAATAAATCAATCTACACAGAAAAGCTGTCAATGGCAAAAATACCTATGTACATATCAAAAGATTCACTTCTTATTTCCACTAACACTGGGTACTACGAGTATATAGGAAGTTTGTATGAGAGTGGCCAACAGAGTTTTCAAACCGCCGTAAAGGCCTCTGACTGAGAACCATGCAAAATATCCTACATGTTAATAAAAGCACTAGTATTATGTCGAAAGTTTGCGCGTGAGTGTGTATGTGTATAATTTGTAAGAAATTCGGTATGGAGGTACCTTGGACCCTGAATTAATACAGACTACTTTTAAAGTAAGGCTTAATTAAATCTTAATGATACATATGTTTTTATTTAAATACTATCATTTATTCATCTGTTTGTTTATTGGTCTTGTTGATATTATAAGCATCTCCCTGCTTATAATATCAACAAGACCAATCACCCTGCTTGTAATACCGTAGGCTCCCAAGACACAGTGCAAACTAGTTTGGAAGACTTTGGATTCCAATATTGTTTTGTTATTTTGTACAAAATATACATTTTTTTCTATTATTTATTTATTCACAGATTACCGCAGGTACTACGGGGCGCTGCTAGAATTCTGATACTACTCTCTAGATATCCTAAGTACGTCTAGGTCTTAGCCAAGTCAACCGCGTCTCAGCAAGAGAGGCCTAAATCAAACGTCTATTCGTAAAGTCGACAAACTCAAAGGTGATCCATTAGAGCCCTATCGGTGACGTGAGCTGTGGTTTGAAGTAAAGATTACCCTAAAAAGATCCTGCAAATAAAAAATATTTTTAAGTATTCTATACTTAGTTAGGAAATCGCGAAAATAATCACGACCGGCAGAATTCGAACCTGCAGTAAGGTTCGAATTCTACCGGTCCTGATTATTGTGATCCGAAAATAAATTTGAAAATCTTCATGACATAAAGGTGAAAAATTTTATTTTTCAATCAATAAGGCAATCGCTTGCGATTATCAATGTTAAGCAATTGTCGACACCCAGTCCTTGCTTTAGATGGGTGACTGTAAAGTGACATCTAGTGTCACTTTTGTGAACTACTCTGATTATTTATCTATGCTTTGAGCTTTGATTACTCTATGTCTTGGAAACGCATCATTGAAACTACAATACGTAAATATGATTATTTCATTTAATAATCCAAAGTTATAATAACT
This sequence comes from Macaria liturata, assembly GCA_964023185.1. Taxonomy (NCBI): domain Eukaryota; kingdom Metazoa; phylum Arthropoda; class Insecta; order Lepidoptera; family Geometridae; genus Macaria; species Macaria liturata. Next base: position 5,822,324 of record OZ026822.1, read on the forward strand.
ATACAGTGACCAAAAAGTGGCTTTCCATTTTGAGTGTTTCCGTGATTCGGATGACACGTTAAATTGTATGTGCCGGCTGTTTGTCATAGTTCAGCAGTCGTTAAGCCATGTCAGCGGCCCTTAGGGCAGCTTGATTAACTCTAGACACCAGAGTTGGCCACTCTCATTTGATAAGAAGAAGATACTAGAACACGTAGAATCATTAAGAATTTAAGTAAAGCGGCAGCATAGGGTGTCTTTCCCTAACGTGATATAAGCTTACTTTTATTCCAAAACAACAAAAATCATAGTTGTTCTCTTAGAAACCAGAAGTAAGAATTGGCATCTGTAAACTTTTGTGTAGCTAAAGTTGTCACCGAAAATCGGAATCGACATGTTTTTGGACTACTTAGGTACCTTAAATAGTATAAAAAAGTTTTTTTTCTGAACCTGATAGTAATTGTATAGGTATTTGCTAAATAATTATAACTTGCTTTTGAATAAACTTACATATAAATAGAACCCACCATATGTTAAGCTCACAGCAGTCTATGATCAAGATTAAGAAGTTAGTAAGGTTTTTATGTATTTAATTATATCTATGCCAGGTAATCAGTGTTTGGTTCCGCCGTCTGGCCGATTCAGGCTTCCGTCGCCAATTTAAATGCAAAAGCGTTCCCTTTTGCTGGCATCTAAAAAAGCCGGTCCTAGTGCCTAGTACCTAGGGATTCAATAGAATACTGAGAGTGGGGCGATACTTTGAGACTTGCAACACTGATTCCAGATTCATTTAAACACCGTTTGTACTCTGTATTCTGTGACACCGTGAAACTAACAGGTGAGAAATTCTGAGAACTTAAATACACGCTACTTCAAATCTACAATAAATAAATACCTTCTAAAGCGTGTCAATATCTGCACAAGAGAACTCGCCTGACGAATAATTTCTGCGGGGGAGTTACGACCCTCAGTCATGAGTAAACACGACCCAAGAGAGAAAAAGCGTGTTATAATGTAGACTGTAGCAAAGCGAAACTACAGAAAACCGTGCCACTTGCAAAATCTGGGCTGACATAACTTTAAAAAGATATTAAACAAAAAATATTCCGTCTCATTTGCTGCTGTATCTGCTGTTACAGGTTTTTTGCCCACTCGTTTCCAAAGTCTTGCGTTCCCAGCTTCAAGACAATAATTCAAGACTATTTTTCTCATCCCTAGCACTCTTCATCCCTAATAAGCCTGCTTGCAAAGATCTAATGGATCTTCGCGACCAAATGTGCGGTTGGCTTTATTTGTTACTTACCTACAGGCCTACTTCACTCTTTATGAGATCTTTAGCCTGACTTTACTAAAAGAGTCAATGTCAATTTTATAGACAAAGTTTAAAAAGGTCACATGTCGCAAAAGAGAATCGTCGATTTTGTGCAAATGTTATTATTCTATCATAGTTAAGCTCAATATTAACAAACAACATAGGTATTATTATAATATTCTTACATGATTTTTATTTTAAGTCTCTTATTATACATTTACAATACTCCGACCAAGAAGAGTAGAAAAAAGGCGGAGCCAGTTGTAGCACTAAACTTGTAGAAACAAAATATTTATCTCTTCCCTGCCAATCACACTGCTTAATGATCACGAAAATAAAAAGTTATTCCGCTAAAAATTTTGACAAACTGCGGGCGTAATTATTTTAGAAAGAGAATTAAGAACTTTGTTTCATTTCTACACTTTTTGGTTTCACTATTTACAAGTTTGCTCAAAAATATTACAAATCGCAATTCTAATAAGATTTTAAAATACCTACTCTAGATTCTTACGAAATATTTCAGTGAGTATTTAAAATGTAATACAAGTCCAAGTTTTTGCAATTCGCGACATACCAAAAGAAAGCAATATCAAAGAGTTGCCAGACGTAGGAATCTAATAACAAAGGAGTTAGTGTTACTTGGAATATGTCTGCAATGGCAGCACTGACACAATCAGGTTTATTTGCTCACTGGCTGTTGCTTGCGGTTTTACTCGAAATGTTTAATTAAATTGCATTTATTCACTGAACAGACAACATTTTTTTCTTTAGAATAAAAGATAAAAACTGTCTAAAAAATCTTAATCATTGATAAAAATCTGATTTTTGACCATGACAGTGAGATTAGATATTGTTTTTCTAAAACGCGAATGATTTATAAAGAGACTTATACTTATATGTTTCAGCTGATCGACGATAGGTTTTGGCCAGACGGATTCATTCGGCCAAAACTGCTAAATAATTCCTAAAATGTTCGACCTGGGAATAGTACCTATCATTCGATTTAGGGCACAAAATTTAATAGAAAATGATACCACTTGAAAGTCGCATTAAAAAAATTGCCGTCTTTCTCTTGCCCACCTGGACGCCAAAATTTTGTCAGAATCAACGGATTCTGTATTCTACAGCCAAAACTGGCCACTTTTCTTGCATTAAATGAGCATCTTCACATTTCAATAAAATCACAAGAAACTCAAATAAAGATATTCAAAATAACTACCATAGTGCCTGACAAATATTTCATAGCAATTTGCTCCGATGACAAATTGCTTGGCTGTTCTGTACAAGCAGTTGAATTTGATTCGAGCCCCTGATGGTGTAGTGATGTCGTTGAATCATTCAAACCACTCCTATCATGGCTTGAGCTTGAAGCTACATGTGTCACATACATATTATGTACATAGCAAACATATAGTAAGTAAAGCAACGGACAGCTATTCTCTAGTGTGTACTGAATTACCTAGATAAAAATGTATAAGTACATTATTGTATTATGTTCTATGACATGTGTATTGTTATTGAAGTAAGATGCTAGTTTTAAATTTCGTCTCCAAGTAGGTAAGATACAGTTTAAGCAGTTATCTATATAAAACATAATGTAACCTTATCCGTATTATATATACCTAAAAGAAAGTGGTGTTCGTTACACCATTAATAGCTCAAGAACGGCTGAACTGATTTAGCTGAAAATTGGTGGGGAGGTAGCTTAGAACCAGGAGACGAACAAAGGATATTGTTTAGCCCGTTTTTTTTTTATTTCATTGATTAAAATCCAAAATATCCTTATTTATTGCCTCTAAGGCGGAACAGAGTTCAACGGGTCAGCTAGTAAAATATGTAAATACAGAATTAAATTGTGCGTATGCGTAGGCTAACATATAACAGGTAACAGGTGTACCTTCTTTCCACGCTCAAACACAGAAAACAGAGTAAAGAGCTCAAATAGCTGAACTGATTTCCAAGAAATTTGGTAAGTATGCTGAAACATAAGAGACTCTGGATTAACATATTTACGCCACTGCATCGAAAAGTAAACTTTACAGGAAAAAAAATACCGCAGAGGATCCAGATCTTTAAATGATCCAAAAAAAAAACAAATTCAAAGCAGTAGGTATTTTGTATATTTTTTCAAAATAATTCTGTCCGTTACTTTAATACGTCCATAATACAAACCTCATAAATAACGTTACCCAGCTCCTTTGCCGAAGACAATGACACTATTCAATGTCAAGAATTGATATTCTGGAGACGCACTTCCGATCCATCGCCCCATATTGACTTAGGTCACCGATGACGAAGGATAGCTCAAATACCTATCATATTTCTCATATTTCTATGGATCTGTTTTGTGTTCTGAATGTGCTAAGTTAATAACTTTGATATCACACTCCCACATACCAAAAAAAAAGAAAAAGAGTTAAAAGTTTAAGTTAAACAGCCATAGTGCGGGTTTAGCAATTAACAAAATTACCTAGTATACAATTTTCGAAATTGATCATAATTCTTTCAGCTTCTGTAGCCCATGGAATTTTAATGCCTCTCTTAGTAACGTTCAAAATCTGGGAATAATAGATTTCAAACTTCAAATTATAGATGTTCAAATAGAAGATAGACTATGGGAAACCTTCTTCTTCTTATCGAATGAGAGTGGCCAGCTCAGTGTCGACAGTTTTCAAACCGCCTTAAGGGCCTCTGATATGGCTAAACGCCTGCCATACTAGACAAACAGCCGGGACCTACAATTTAACAAAAAAGTACTTAAAAGTTTCATGTATTTGTAGATATCGTAAAGAAATGTGACCTGGCGAGGTCTTTGTTTCGATACCTAGAATTTACATAGATATAATTCATTACCTATCCTTTCTTAGAACCTGAGTTTGCACTATATCAAATTTCACGCGGGTAGCAGCTCGTTAAAGTACTTACTCTCACAATGCTAGTATATCACTTCGTGTGAGGTAATTACTGCTGTGTTGCAAGATTCTAAACGTATGATTTCCTTTTCTTTACAATATATTCCTGAACTGTATTAGGTGTAATTTGGCATAAAAATGTAACTACCGCTGCCTGATTTGTTACATCATTTCTACATTAGACCTGAGGCAACAATTGCACAACCGACACTGTGGTCCAAAGTGTCAAACACTCGTACCTTATTGGTTGTTTGTATATTATGTTATATACCCAAACCATTTTATATAAATGTTTTGCGTTTATCTATCGACCAGTGTGTTGTAATCTTGCAAATATACAGGGTAACTGGTAACTAACGCACAACCTTTTAAGGGTGGCTTTAGTACATCTATACCAACAACTTTTGTTCTACAACTTTTGGAAATTCGTGAAAAAAAAATCTGCTTGTTCATACATTTTGTCGAATATTTTCCATACTTTTGTATGGAACAGCTGATTTTTTTATTCACGAATTTCCAAAAGTTGTAGAACAAAAGTTGTTGGTATAGATGTACTAAAGCCACCCTTAAAAGGTTGTGCGTTAGTTACCAGTTACCCTGTATATTAACACTAAAACCATTTATTACCATGTAATTAAGCTGCCAGAGCGGTTGATGACTAATTAATAAATAGTTGAAAGAAAATGAGGAAAATGATGCACTTCAATTAAATCAATACGTAGGAAGTTAGCTATTTTGCGTGACGTTAGCACATCTATTAGAAATCACGCAAGTTAAACACGGCAGATGGATAAAATTGGAACTAACATGATTAATTCATATTTGTATGAATAATAAATTAGAAGTGCAGATGTGCTACCACAAGTAACGTTGAGATAAATCTTGCACTGGGTTCAGATCATGATCTATAGATAGGTATCTAGTGACTACAGATAGTTCTATATATGTAGTGTAAAGATGAGATAGTCAACGCTTTAAATTAAGTTATGGCTTGAGCAATAGGTATATTGTTGAATTCTAAGAATATCATGATCACGTCACGCTAAAATGATGCAAATTTGAGAGAAAAATACAGAAGGGCGCCCTAGGAAAAGATTGTATCGTTTCAGTTTTCGTCTAAACAAACAAAAGGAAATTAAATTTGACTCAAAAATTACCTTAGTTTGCTACATAAACTATCTACTCTTCCTTATCAACTCATATAAAACAACGAAGCACTACTAGTCAAGCCTATAAATTCGATTGCTTGAATTCCATGAATCCTTGAATTTTCTTTCAACTAATACAAATTAATTATTCTTATCAGGACCGTTTATAATAGCATTGAGTAACAATGGGATAATCGGAATGCGTTAATTTTCTTTCTACGTAAAAGTAAAACAATACAATTTGTAACGAATCAACTTTATAACATTTCTTTGATAAATTGCATAACCTTTATCACTGACATTTTATGGCACAGAGTATATTTAATTGTACAGTAACTTCATAATACGTCATATACGTTATAACTAGATATAAGGTATAATTGTATTTTATCTTTGACTTTTCTCACTGAAAATAGCCCCTTTATTTGGAGATTTTTGGTAATCAGATAATAAGCTCTTAAGTACATTTTATTGATGTATCGAATTGTTGTCTTCGTCTTCAATACATCGAACTCTTTCTAATAATTAAGAATAGGAAGGAATAATTCTTTCATACATAATTTTTTGCTATCTTGAACCGTTTTCGCAGCGCACGCAACGGAAGCCCTCAAAGATGAATAATTTTCCACGTTTTTTCCACATTTTCCATTGTTTCTTCGCTCCTATTAGTTGCAGCGTGATGTTATATAGCTTAAAGTCTTCCTCGATAAATAGTCTATTCAACACAAAAATAATTTTTCAATTCGCACCAGTAGTTCTTGAGATTAGCGCGTTCAAACAAACAAACTCTTCAGCTTTATAATATTAGTATAGATTTGCTGATTGTATAGCTATCATTATCATAGTAGATACTAATTTAATTTAATACACATTATAACTTCTATATTCATATACTATGTCCTATCGATTGTACATTTCTTACATTGTCCCATTCTTTATCATCGTAAATGCACTTTACATTATCGTTTCCACTGTTTTCCTTAAAAAAATTACTATTTACATGCGCAGGCGCAAAAGATATTCTCCTTATTAGTTATTACTAACTAAACTATATTATTTTCTAAGTTCCCTCGGTTTCAAAAATCTGGGTTTCATTTCTACTCTTTGGATCGTGTACATTCATCATAACTTCTCGTAATTGCTCGATGACTTCTTCCACTTCTGCATTAGGAAATAGAGTTCCATTGTCCACTTCTAAAATATCTCCTCCGACGAGTCTTTCTCTGAGGAAGTTGTTTCCGAAGTTTTCGAATAAAACTTGATCATTTTCGATATTTTCTTCACAGCATCGGTGGAAAAATAGATGCAGAGCGGGCCGTCCTTGAATGCAACTTAGAACAATGAAAAGAACTAGAGTTACAAGAAGACAAAACGTGACGAATCTCCACCACATATTTGGGTTATTATAGTTATTAAATCGACGAAAGTCAATAGTCCTTTGGCACCACAATCACACATACGTTTTACAATATTTATAAACTGGAACGATTTGTTAACAAAGCAAATACAGTTTCTTGATTAATAGGCACTTCCACATCGAGACGCTTTCCACGAATGATTCTTTCTTCATAAAGGTTTCCGCAAATTTCGAATAAGTGGCTCAAACTGTTCTGTATATCACTTCTTTGGGAATAAATTGTCAGTGTACTCTCACAGCTCATGAGTTTCTTTTACTCTTTTACGATTACAAGAATATTCCTCGCAACGCAAAGCACCATGATAACTGCACCAGTTCTCTTCTCAATTCACAGTTTGATTCGCAGATAGGAAGAATCACTTTATCACTCCTTTCCACGCACTTTCCAAATTTCTCTTTATTTGTATGGGCGTGTGTGTGGTATTAGTTAGTTGGAGCGACCGGAGCCGCCGGCGCGGTAATCACTATTGTTTTTAAATCGAACGCGGACGTAATGGTCTTCGATTGCTTTGTTCAGGTACTCGAGCGGTACAGACGGGAAACTATTGTAGGTGATCTAAATCATTGTTTTAGTTCTTCAACATTTTTTCATTTTATTTGTGAACAACCAACGGATTAACCGATCCAAAAACTAAGTTACGAAGCTGTTTGTATGAGACTGGTCAACAGTCATTATTAAAGAACATATATGATGAATTTTAAAAAATAACCATGCACTTCACTAGCATTTTTATTTCAATTTTGTTTTTTTTTTTTAAATGTCATGATGAAGGAACCAATTTGCTGAAGGAAAAAACAAATATGAAGCATATTTTCCGGATGCACTTTAAAATTTCTGTAATTATCTTCATACATAAGTCTTCTTACAAAGCAGCCACACTAGAAATAACGTCCACAACTTTTCAACAGAAGAATAGTACCAGCTACTACCAGCCCAGTCCCCCGTCTGTATGGTTTCTATACCCGTGTCAGTCCCCATTGAGCGTTGATGCATGGTGTCTACAACCATTCGTATGCAGATTCCAGCATGAATGCTCGACTAAAGCGACATCGCATCCAATAGACGGTTCATTATAGCGAAAAAAATCCGATAATTCCGAGTGGAAACGTAAGAAAAAAAAATTTTGCTCGAATAAAGATTAATAAAAATGTTTGAATTAAAAAATCTGTATGTATTTTGTTTTAATGCTTTGTTGGAAAATGGTCACTAAAAAAATAACAACAATAAAATCCATACAAGAATATTACTTTATGCTCACATTATATTAACTAGGTACACTATACAGTTTAGTATAACAGTGAATCAATTTGTTGCCACTCAGTCAGGCAAGACATATCGATTAAGAGATAAAGATAAAGATAAATTTATTGTAAACAAAACAATATGTTACACTTTACAAATAGCTCTGCCTCTTACATTAGTAAAAAAACTGTGTCGTAGAGAGGCAGGTTCTTCCGGGGGTTCTAGTTTACAACTTAGTTTTATATTAACAACTTAAAATAATGTAGTATGTTAAGTGATTACAAAATAGTCTATGTCTACTTATTGTTTATACATAATATGATATTACTTAATCTATTTGTATCCTAAATTGAATTTTATATAATATAATATGATTGATGAAATGGTTGCAATATGCATAATAAATTGGGAGTATTTACACTTTGTAAACTATAATAAGTAACTTTAATACTTTTAAGATCGGTCTACTCGACCCTGAAGAGGGGTCGCGGAATGTATCGACCACATCGATCTCCAAAGCGAGAGTGCGAGACTGAATCGGTTCTTATCGGATAAGCCCGCTCCATCGTAGTTCATAGCCTTTTCTTACCATCAGGCAAACTATGGCCAAGTGCAAACCCGTATCAGTTAAGAAAAAACATGCGTCGATTATGATGGTGTTGCCAAGTTCATGACACCGATATTGTTTAAATATTAGGAGTATATAAGTTATTAAGCCAATTCTTGACTCATACTCGCCTTTGAGACTAGAACCTACTTGCTTGGAAAAATGACACTATCCAACTATCATTTACATATAAATGAACAGTGAGCTTCGTCATAATGCCTTTTAGCTTCGCGACAGTATTTTTGTGATATTTAGAAGAAGAGATGAGTTTTGTCGCTACTTGACATGTTGAAAGATTGAATGGTTATTTATTGTTCAAGTGTAGACAATACGTAAAACGTTAATAAGTTTCGATGAAAACATACTGAAATTTTAAATTGGTATTTGGTACATGCTGGACTTTTTTGATATTCTGATGTAAATTTTTCGTCGTCAATTTTTTTGTATATTTTTTTTGCACTCTAGATTGTAGATGCAACGTTGCTTAACATCAGGCAAGTTGTAGTCAAGCGTGAGCCTATATTATGTAAAAAAAAGCTTTTTTTAAAAGAAGATGGTTAGAAAGTATCGAAGCTGAACATTTTGTTATCTATATCAGCAATTTTTTTCTGTTATCAACCACATGTAAAAATGCATGTATGCTAACGTTTTATATTTTGTTTCTTAATGTTGATTAAACTCGAAGTCAGAGAGTTTCGATTGAGTGAGTTAAATATTGGTTTACTACTCCTAAGAATTATTTACTGCTCTCGATTAACGAAATATATTATAGAGACCGTACTTTGGTGGCCAGAGTAATATAATTAAAGAGTCCCATCTATATTTGACCAAAACGAGTCCAAATGAGTGCTTCGAAGCATCTTCATTGACCTAATACGAGCACGTAACGACTTTGATCCGACTTATATAAGCGAAAATACAACCGTGTAACCTGATTATATTAATCACAGACCTTGGATGACCGCACCTGGCATTTAGAAATATGGACTTGTTAATTGGATAAGTAAATTTGTATGATAGTAAATAATAATAATAAATAATAATAAATAAATATTCCGGGACATTCCACACAGCGCCATCTAGCCCCACACTAAGCAAACGCTTGTGTCGTGGGTACTAGATAACGGATATAATACTTATATACTTTTCTTTTGTAAATACATACTTATTATACATACAAACAACCAGACTCAACACAAGTAATTATACATTTTAAAATTAATAAATACTTGTGTCATACGGGAATCGAACCCGCAACCTCTAGATTAGAAGGCAGTGCCACTACCAACTAAGCTAACAGGCCAGTCAAATAGTGGTGAATATTAGTAGGTATGTATAGTAGTAATAGGATTTATTTAAAAATTCCCCCCGCGGAGCGCATCGGGATGTCAATCCCATACATCGGTATTTTTATTCCACAAGTATGCGTCAGTACACTCACTAAAATACGCTTCTAGTCTAAGTGGGCTGGTTGCCCACCACAATGTATTTGCGCAAGAGAACTCCCCTAACGAATTAAATCTACGGGAGAGTCACGACCCTCAGTCATGAGGAAATACGGCTCAAAAGAGAGTTTGCAAACATGGTTTAACCGTGACACTATGACAAACAACTGAATCCTACAATTTAACTTGTCACGTTCTGTTTTAGTAATAGCGTATCATATTTTTTTTTTTTTTTTTTTATTTATTTATTTATTATGCCAAAATAAACACAGTAGGTACTTAGATTAGGTAATGTATATCGCATGACAAAGCGCATCCTAATATACGGTAGGAATATGATAAATCAATTCCGGATCACGTCTGCACCTTAAACAGTCAAGCGTTTGGTCATCCGAAGCGGCACCCGACATCGGTACTGTGGTATACAAAGATGGAATACACGTGACAAAGGCACACGCAACGTAAAAGGTAGTACGTATAAACCCTAAGAGATACATACTAGAGTACAGATGGATTGATTATCTCTGTCACATAAAACAATAACTTATTATGCAACACGCGCACGACGCCCGCCCTTGTAGTTTGCATACAGATGGAATTTCTATAGTTTTATACATCTCCGGATGAAGCGGTATTATTGAATTAAGCTTACTTTATGGACATGAAAAAGATAGGTGAAAAACAAAATAATAGTAGATGTGTCTACATCTTATCTACAAAAACTGTGAACATGTGAATGTAAACAAAATATTCCATAGGAGAATTTGGGCGCCGGTCACGATGCACAGTTTTTTTTTGCGTGGATAGGTTTGGGTTTGACTACAGCCTGCCTGATGTTAAGCATTGCTGCAGCCTAGTTTTCTCCATTGTATTTATTATGCGCGAAAATCATGTCCCTTAGCTATGAGGAATAAGGCTCTAAGATATAGATGGCTTAGCTTGCTGGAGTTCGTACATATTTCATACTCGTAATATCGCTGTCAATCCGTGGCTAGGTGATAAATCATTAGAATTATAATTGATTTCTAGTAATCAATGTTCTTCGTTGATCATATGATAAATATAGACCCGGATGTTTGTTTTAGTGCGAGTTGAACAATAATATAAAAACCCTTCGACACCAGAGTTAGGCATTCCTGCGGATTTAATTAAATATTGGTACCTTGTATAATATCTATGGCCATGTATTACAACTTAGAATAACGAAACTTACAATCTATTTGATAGATACTAAAGAGGTACAATGATGTTTCTCGCATTAGTTTGAGATAACTATATACCTACGTTACTACTTTCATCCAAATCGGTTCAGCTGGTTGAGCGTGAAGAAAAAAAAACACACACAAACATACTCACACACGTAGGTACCTACATACTAACAAACCTTTGCCTCAATCATTTCATTTTTGTGATGTTATCGAGAGTAGGATGAAATAAGTTTTATTATTGCATATTCGTAAGAGCAAAACTGTTGTGACTATTGAAGATATTGTAACACCATTATACTGTACAGTTTGCAATAAATATACTACTTTATTTTACTTTGATCTATGCGTATTATATCCGTCATCTATGACACAGACGCTAGATGGCGCTGTGTGAAATGTAACTATCTATGTTTAGATAACCTATAAATATTTAAACAAATTGCCTCTATGCAACGGACATTATTTATAGCGATCTATTACTTACTATTATCATCATAAAATTTACCAAATACGGACCTACCTTGGCATCTTTTGTTGCCATATCAAACTTGATTAATTCCTATCTCCAAAATCTAGGTCCAAAGCTGACATTCTCAACCAAATCTGCAACATCTCATGAATTAAATGATATTGCTAAATGTGACCGCATCAATGGCAGATTGCGTAAATGTCTAGAAAGATTTGTATAAAAGATTAACCTTATTTCCTTGGTCATCAGTTGATACGTCCAAGATGAAGAGTGCAGTGATTTTCGCATGTTTTTTGGCAGTTGCGTCTGCGCAGTTCGAATATGACCAGTCGAGATATGTCACTCCGGGGCCAGCTGTCAACCGGCCGCTGTCAAATGAAAGAGACGCGAATATCATAAGCTACGTGAATGATATCTATCCTGATGGTAGCTTCAAATATGCCTTCAACACTGATAATGGGATCGCCGCTGAAGCTCAAGGTATGAATTGTTTTTATTATTGTACCAGTAGGTTACGATTCTGCCTATTCTGCCTGTGTGTATGTACTCGTAGGTAATTCCGTGGATCAAATGATACGTTTTACTAACCTTGACTGGCCTGTCAGCTTAGTTGGTAGTGGCACTGCCTTCTAATCTAGGGGTTGCTGGTTCGATTCCCGCGTGACACAAGTATTTATGTTTTTAAAAAATTATAATTACTTATTTGTGTTGAGTCTGGTTGTAATATGTATAGTAAGTACTTATGTATTTACAAAAGAAAAGTATATAAGTATTATATCCGTTATCTAGTACCCACGACACTAGCGTTTGCTTAGTGTGGGGCTAGATGGCGCTGTGTGCAATATCCCGGAATATACTAACTTAATTGTCACATAATATGTAGTACGGAAGCTTTGAAAACTCTCATTTCTAGAGTAATACTCTACAGAGTTTTACATATATTATGAATCGACAAGATATCTTTGATAAATCCATGTGCGACTCAACACACCTATGTTGCTTACGTCTAAATTATGATGTCATACTTCATAGTCAGTAGATTTTAGTTACGATTTTAAACGCGCTGTAGACGAATCAATGGTATTTTTTACTAGGTGTCTTATGATCAAAGCTTACTCGTAACTTATTCATACAATTGTGTAAGTTTTCAATTTGATGTCTGGTTGTTTCTATATAAATAACACTTTACTACGACTTAACACAATTTAGATTTTATTTTTTGTCAACTAGATACTAGACTCACGCTTGACTAAAACTCGCCTGATGTCAATCAACACTGTACGATCACGCTTGCCTAGAAGAAACCGGTAGTGTTGTAAGATTTGACCATTAAATATTGTCATCATTAAAATGTATACTTAATTCTCCTTCCAGGTACCCCTAAAGCCTTCAACGGGAACCCTCCCGTATCGCCGGTGGTCCAATCCGGTTCCTTCTCGTGGAACGCTCCAGACGGAACACCTGTTGGCATCGCTTACATAGCCGATGAAAAGGGCTACCAACCCAGAGGAGACGCCATCCCAACCCCACCACCAATCCCAGCCCTCATCCAGAAAGCTCTAGAATACATCGCGAGAAACCCACAACCTCAATACCAAAGTCCGCAACCCCAGTACCAAAATGTCAACCAATATCAAAATGGACAATATCAGCAACAGAAGTAATTAATGCGAATAAATAATGAGTGAATAGTGTTTGATAGTCATGAATTTAGGTAGGAAATTAAAGAAATAAACTTTGTGATATACATACATACTGATTATGATTTCGTATTATTTTATGAACAAAAAATGTGTTTAATACGTCATATAACATTGGTAGGTGTAAAAAAATCTAAATTTTGTTGACAATAAGTGTAACCTAGTATCTCTCAGTAACAGAATCATTACTCGCAAAACCAGTATCGAAATAATATTATTTTTGCAGTAGGTATATAATATTAATTTCCAATGTATTCAAATGTAAAACAAACAGACTAGACTAGACTATTGTGAAATGGGCTAGATTTCAACAGAATTTCTTCAGTCTATAAATAAATCAAAACAAAATTTAAATTCTGTTATTTGACCTTGCTACATAGTATAAAATAGCGTTAGTTTTGAATTGTAAATTACTCTATTGCCTAGACTTGTGAATTAGTAATCTAATAGTAGATTAGTAGCCGAGGGCTGTAAGGCATCAATTGCAGCACGAGATATTTAGGCGCACGAGCGCAGCGAGGGCGGCTATAGTTCGAGGGTGCAATTGATGCTTACACCCGAGCTAACTACTCTGCTTTACATCTCGATTGTGAGGTAAGTAGAAAAAAACCGTATTACAAGAATAAAACATTTTAATGTTTAAAATTTATAGTGAAATGAGAACAATTTTAAAAATTTAGGGATAGTTGTTTTTTGGGTATCTTAATAGTTTGAGATTATGATATTTGTTGGTCATGGACAAAATCAGAACATACTCGTGTTTCTTTTCGCCACTTCATGAACTCGTCGTAAGTTTTCAAATATCTCTCATTAGAACTTTGAGACAAAATAATGTTAATTGCTGCTTCAGCTTCCATTTTTATTGAATCAGGAGTGCAGCTTATATCTTCATCACTTGCAGAACTCATATTTTAAGAAAACCTAATTAGCAAGTTTTTATCCCAAAAACAAACAATATTTAAAGTGAAAGTTTTCTATTCCCGCCTTTTTTCATCATTTTTTTTTCGGGAACGAAATTGAGCGTCGCCGTTCGATATTTAAAATTGATGACTATTATACTCATACGAAGACAAGGCTGAATAGCGACGCGACCTCCTTTGTCTACTAACCGAACTTTTTGAAAGAGTGAAAAGTTTTTTTTTAATTACTTACCGCCCTAGGGCTTTCTAGCTACATTATTACCCTAGAGCGCTAATTGGTTACTTACAAGCCCCATTTGGGGGTAATAAGGACCTACTTACCGAACATGAGAGATGTAAAAAGCTTTTATTGTATTAGTAATCTATAGAACTAAACAGAGAATTCTAATCAAAGTAAGTTTAAACTAAAGTCACAAGTTTGTCTTTGTTATTTTGGAAAACATTGAATATTAATCGATAAAAGAAAGAGTCTATTGTTTACCGAGAAAAGCTGCTTATGTGATTTTTATGTAATTGAAACTACTGGAAAATGTTATTAAATTTTATGTTGTTATAACATTTTCCAGTAGTCTCAATTACATAAAAATCAATTAAATAATTATAGAATTATATATATATATATATATATATAATTATATTTAAACGAACAGACAGACCATCGAACAAACACTACCTACTTCCCGCGCGCGGAACTGAATGTCCCCAGTTTACTGTGGCAGCGTTTACTCGCTGAATAGCGATGGAATTATATGTATATATGTACATATATAATATTAATATATAGAACACTAAAAGGAGATGTCGGGCTCGGAGCTAATGGGACTCCACTACCGACTATAACCTACCACGATGTCCCTTCGTATTGGAAAGGCGGCCAAGCGAACAATACTCCATCCATCTCTTCACTCCATCTTAATCCAGACTACTTATCTCTGGATAACATGAGAAGACAAGGTCATCAACTAAAACACTCTTCAATCTACAACAGTTTATTCGATATTCTCCACAATCCAGTCTCCATACGGCCGGAGGTCCGTGAACCACACCTCCTTGCTGAAGCACAGGCCCCTGTCGGAGGTGTCTCCGGACCTGATCCCGTACAGCTGCCAGGAGGACTGGAAGCCGGCGAAGATGCCACCGTAGCTGGGGCAGAGGGCCACTGCTGGAAAAGAAATAGAAAATTGTTTAGTAATTCGTTTGGGTACCTACTACCGTTTTTCTTTTGAAAATTTTGGTTGTAATTTGTTGTATTTGTTGTATCTGTATTCTGTTCGTTCAGTTTTTTTTTTTTAATGAGAGTTAACTTTTTAACTTCTTCAACAACTATTAGCCGTCTACGACGTCATATAAACAAGGTAATTTGGAAATAAATTAATTTCACATATCTTCATACAATACTTCTCTAGAGATATTTGATCGATTTTACTTTTTTTAGTTAACATATATGTATATTATTATCATTACATCTAACAATCTAAATAACCATATTCACAAACATTTTTAATATTAGACACTCATACTTTCAAACTCTAGATCATCATACTATTTTTTTTTCTCAATTCCGACAATGTAACCGCCTTATCTCTTTCGAAATCGATTAAAAACTACGAACATAATGTATGCAACTTACTTAGTCCATAGGTAGCGCAGAACATATCGTCGCCAACTTTTTCGCTCTTGCAGGACTGAGTTTTAGTGTTTTCGAGTTCAACTGGCACTAAATCACCTTGAAGGTTCCAAGCGGTGGTCTGACATCAGAAAGGAAATCGTATTAGGTATGTATGTACTAAGTCGTAGAAAAAGGCAGAATATGGTGTAGGCTTATAGTAAACGTGAAGTAGGTCATTTAGGGATAAATGCGTATATTAATGAAACTTTTTTACTACCTCTATTTTAGCAGGAGAAAGAAAATCATGCTAGAAATTAGACACCTGAGGTAACAAAAAAGGGCGTCTTTTTCTTTAAATGCTCATGTTAAGTGGGGTAACATTTTCTATGTAGTTTTGTACGCTGAATCCAATGAAACCAAGCTTAGACTTGTAGCTTCAATATTTTGCGAGCTATCTAAAGATATATATATATATATATATATATATGTAAATACCTACTGTTTATTCATAAGAAAAAAATTAGAAAGTGTTGTGTTTGTTTACAAGCGTTAGAAAACATTTATTATTGCTACGTTTCACGCAATATCTAAATTACGAAATTACTTTCGGTTTCAACGTCACAAAGAGCACGGCATTAGAAATATCTGCACGCATCCCATTCATACATTTAGATCAAACGTGGATAACGATATGCCGCACAATAAGAATGCGTAAGCATTTTTGTTAGATATATCTATACAAACAGTATTCTGTTATAAATCAGCAAGATATGGTATAAACTTTTATAACGTATTGTGAAAACAGGTTTTGAAGTTTTTGCGGACTAACCTATATTATGACTTAGTAATGGCAAAAAACTGCAGAATACTATATCAAAATCAGTTCAATCGTATTAATTGCACCAACTGATACGCAAATTTAAATTTAAATACTTCTTATCGAATGAGAGTCGCTAACTCTGGTGTCAAGATTTTATTAAACCGCCCTAAGGGCCTCTGACATGGCTTAACGACGGCCGTACCAGACAAACAGCTGGGACCTACAATTAAACGTGTCATCCGACCCACGGAAGCGCCCAAAATGGAATGCCACTTTTCTGTCATCCATCCAAGGACTGACCGCGTCGACCTTTGCTTAACAAAATTAAGATGTCTCCCGCTGATGACGTATTAACATACTTACATAAGATTTGTCCACCTCCTCAGTATCGTTTCCAATGGCCGCAGGTTGTATTATTTCGTTAAAAGTGACTGCATTTTCAAACACCAGCAAAGCGAGGTCGTTTTCAATCTTACCATCGTCGTTTGTGAAGTTCTCGTGAGTAATCACTTGTTTTATCTGCGGAATAGTAAAAATATTATTTCATTACATAATAGGTACTAATATCGTTAATGTGAATTTCTGTGAGTGTATGTTGTTTATCCCTTCTTCATGAAAAAAACAATCATATTATATTATTTGTAATGTATACACAGTTATTGTTTACCTACTTTAGAGTTAGAGATATCACTGGCTTCTTAGTTAGTTGGTATTGTCAATATTTTTTTATAAATAATGATAAATGTTAATGTTTATGATGGACGGTGTGCTGAATTTTTTGTAAATATCTGTTTTTGTAAGTTTTTCTGTATGTCTAAATATTTTTTGGGGAATGTAAATAAAAAATAAAATACCTCTGCTAAACACAATTTATATACCTTTACAGCCTGTTCCATATCGACCATGGAAAGTAAGGACCGCTTCCCGAGGATTACCAGGATACTGTCAGGATCCACCGTGGAGTTGCCCTGCATCACACATCTTGCCGCTGAAAGTAAAGGATAAAAACATTGCCAGATTTATCATATTGATTTGTTCTAGATACGTGTCGTACAATTTCAGTAGCATTAGCTTGTTTATTTACTCACAATCCCAATTACTCAATATAACTCAGTAATTACCTAAATTCGAAAACTTTCCTATAAAAGCAATTCTGTAAAAAGGTCATATTTCCAGACATGCCGAAAATCTCGAACAATCGAGAAAAGAAACGACATTTTCCTTTAGTGCCAATAACAAAAGAGTTTGCAGACAAAACCGATTTTTTCAAATCTTTCTACTTTTTGTTAGCTCAAATATATCGGCCTAGACTTTAAACAATACCTAGGAATGTCTGTAAGTGCTAAAACAAAAGGGCAGGTAAAAAATGCTGCGAAACAATCGGTCTACCTCTCAACCAAGATTGTTCTTTACAAAACAGAGGCGAAGAAATTAAAGTGACGACAAAAGAGGGCGGATTTTTAGGGCACCGTGACATTTTATCTGAAACCAAACCACCAAACACCATTACTATCGAATCGATATGTTACGCATTATTAAATAAATCGTTTCGCATTCAAAAACTTTCATTAAATTGTACTAAAACTGCGTTTGCAAATTAACAATTAAAAAACTTCAATTATTAATTAAATTTAGCTGCGTTTTATGCTCACAAGCTTTTAATAAATGATTAATGTATTTGAAATCATCCGAATATCGTTCCAATTGATTGAACTATAAACAAAGCCTGAGTCTGTTGGCTACCTAGATCCTAGAATAGTTAAGTAGGTCCTAGAAGCTTGTGCTATTATTTATTCTCTCCTAAAAGCTGGATTCTCTCTAGGCGCTGAACTTAGCAGTTGATGTGGTCTAAACTGGTACAAATTCTGCACGCAATTATGTAGTTCACACGACATGATAAAAAAATACAACCAAGTAATTAAAAAACCTTTAAAAAAATTGTGGAGTATAAAATTATAGGCATTTACTACAAGACGGTTAGGATTTTCTATTTTTTAATCTAGCAAAAACCCTGATTTCACAAGCTAAATAGACTATACAACTTTGATATCAAAAAGAAGCAGACATAAAGTGAAATATTTATATGTGTAGGTACAATCACCGTAATAACAAAAAGAAGAAAAATATAAAATAATAGTATCAATCCGTTTAAACGGCAGTCAAAATATATGAAAATAAAAGTGCCATAAATTATTTTCGGTTCCTATCAATACGGTTTTGTCCTTAACATTTACTTGTACAACGTATCAATTATTTTGGAAGGTCTTTATTAATTGTATTATTGTTTTAGTATATCACCTACAACTTGTGTTCATATTGTGCCAGTCAAGGCTATTTTCTCATTTGATTCTATAATTTGAAGTGAAGAATCTTCTGCAAATACGCTTTTATCATTTATTACAGAAGTGATCAATAGGGAAAATATAGCTCGAATCAATAACCTCTTATTATAAAGATGTCATTTTAGAATAAGATGGTTAAAAATCTCTGCTAAAACTCGTATCATGGAAATAGTTCTGCACCTTGAAATAAAAGGAGCTATAACTTTATACGGGACCTTCACTACTATAGCATTCCCGGGGCACCTCTCGACGAGGACAGCTAATACGATTAGCGACCTCGCTCCCGCAATCATTGCAACTACGAACTAAAGGTGGTGGATTAGAAAAATGCAGAACCATAATTTTAAAACTAATCTGTTGTGAGCCTCTGCTGTACCTACGGTATACTTTTGCTGAAGAGGTACAATAAGTATTCGTACAATAATGCTGCAGGCAGACCAACGGGTTATCGTGTCCTCCAAAGCACTAGAAATAAGTTAATGTTATCTACATATACATAAGAGGGTTAAAAATCTTATATCAAACAACAAGATATTTAAAAAAAATAGTTTTACTTTTAATCGATAACAGGACACGTTTAAGCAATATCTAGATTTTTTGTTTCCTTGTTTTTTTATTTGAACTCGCATCACGCAAAAACAGTAGAGCGGATCATCAAGATTTTTGGTATGAAGGTAGGATGAAGTCCTGCCTGGGAGTAACATAATGATGCGGGCGAAGCCGCGGGGTGTCCACTTGTATCTAGTAAATCGTGTTTTAAATCTCTTCTCTCTGGCACTTCCTAATCTGCGTCGAACCCTGGTAGTCAGTAATGAAATTATTTCCTACCTGTGTCTAACAAGGAGTCTTGTTAGAATTTCATCGCTGTAACCAGACCTTTCTCTTCGGTTCTAACGAATTTGTCTTGTATTATGTATTGATATATTCAAAGTGTATGATACAATATTTTACACCATATTTAATGGTAGGTATAACACGTAAATATCAATATTTTAACATGAGATATGATATAGAATCACTCTTATTCTACCCTCACGGTGAATCAACAAGATATGTATGTTTTAACAAATTAAAAATCTACGAAATGTCTGTATTTGTCGTGAAGAATAATAGCAGGAACGCAGTAATTATACGTAGAAGACATCGGCTAACTATGATTCTCGGATTAAGTTAGAAACAGCTGACACAGCTAGTATTATAAAGCAGTCTTCATCGCTTCACCCACACGTAGAGGCATTATCTCTTGATCAGATCCTTATCGAAGACCATTTATGAAACCCACTCAGACATTCCAAGCTCCTACATTCTAAGAACTTTACACCGATCACAAAGCTCACTTCACCTTTTTCTCCTCATTATTTGTCAGGATAATTCAAACAAATTCAACAAAGCGCGAAATTTTCAAGTATGGGCCTTGTTAGGAGCAGGTCTCTAAACCTCTTTAAGATGGGTCTAAAAAGCCTTAACTCAAAGTAAACGGTCTGACACGCGGAAAAATCTTCCGTGAGCTGCTTGGGCGACATTCGCTCAAACATGTCTAAAACATAGAAATACAATGACTGGATAAACCATGGAAGAACTATAAATGAACGGTCTCTATATCTATTGCTCTATAAGTATGACCAACTGATTTTTCTTATCAGCTGAATTGCCCTTTATTTTATTTGGTGTGTTGGTCAAACAGAATTGACGCAAGAAGTATTGGACTATTATTTTGTTGCTGGAGCCATATATATCAATGGTATACATATGTATGTATCAAATATGTGAAATTATCTAAGAACTTTAGTATCTACTCGTGTCTTGTATATATCTACGTAGTCCGTAGTGGCTAGAAAAAACGACAAACAAGAAGACAAGACAAATTGTAGTGGGTTCAACTTTCATGCGTAAACATAAAATATTTTATTATTAAAAGTATCGTGAGATATTCTTATCAATATGCAACTAATACAGTTTTCATTTACGTCCAATTTTGCGTATGTTGTTTAAGTAAAAAATATTATTTGAAAGGTCAATCCAATTTCTTTTACTCTATGTCAGAGAGCTCCCGAAATGATAAGTAATCCACTCTCAGGTGATCAGAGCCTGTTCGTTCAACAGCGTTGTCACTCTTGTACTGATTGCTCTTGCTGTCTCCTCTCGTTATCCTTCATCAAATGTCATTTTGTCTGTTCTATAATAAAATCTTTATTTACTAATTAATTTTGGCGATATTTAAAATTTAACCTTGGATTTATATTTTTTTTACGTGGGATAGGTTTACGTTTGACTACAGCCTGCCTGATGTTAAATAATAACTTACAGTTTTGATGCTTTACAGTATTTTATAAGTAACTAGTGGGTGCTTGTGGCTTCGCTCGTATTAAGATGTAAAACTTGCATTCCCTATTTCACCCCTTCAAATGTGGCATTTCTAAAAAGCCTTTCTTAGCGGATGCTTACGTTATAACATCTACCTGCATAAAAAATTTCAGCCCGATCCATCCAGTGCTTTGGACTGTGCGTTGATAGATCACTATGTCAGTCACTCAGTCAGTCAGTCACCTTTAAGTTTTATATATTTAGATTGAAGATTGATGCCAGCGGAGTCGCTCACAATGCTTGGGTAGGTAAATAACCATACCAAAACTCACAATAATCCATTTAAATTAGGTGCGACACGAAAGAGGACCAACTAGAAAACCGAAATACCAACAATTACATGTTCTATTTAATAACTATTGTATGATCTCTCACCTGTGATCAAAGCTTTGTCATTGAGTAGTGCGCCGTCACAGTAATACTCGAACTGATTGCTCTTAGAATCATTCTTGATGAAAATGGTGGTGATCCACGGGAACACTGCACTCACATCGGTTGAATTGTCGGTTGTCTGGAATTACGAGAGTTAGTTTGTTAATTTAAAGTAAGTAATTTAAAGTAATAACAATTATTTTTACATAGGTACAGAAAAGGGCATGGCGATGAAAACGATTTTCAGCTTGTTATTTTGTAAGTCAAAAAGTCAGTAAAGCATCATGAAATAACGTTTGGACATTCTAGATGAAGTTATGCCGCGAAATTATTGTTGCAAAATCCATGTACTTACTATTATTTTTATTGCGAGAAATAAGGTTTATGTCTCGATGTTTAGATTATTTTTTCGGTTTAAATATATTAATAAAAGGAAAATTCGACTGATCTAAAAGCCAAAAGCATACCAGCTAAATATAGAAAAAAAAACTTTAATGAGAGTTATAAAAAATGCCTACATAAACAGTGGTTCATTGCACTGTAATCATAAAATTGACACCTCACAATTTGACCACAAGTCTTAGGGTAATTGTCCCTAAATGCGGGGTAAACACGACCCCTGCGTCTATATTTTATAACTCCTCTTTGTTGCCAGCCGTTAAATATTATTAACGGCCGTTAACAACGATACGTAACGTAACAAGGATGCTCGTTTAAGAATTATTATTACAACCTTTAAGAATTTGCTGTTTTTTAAAAATAAAATATCACGTTCGTGTAGTATATTTATTTAGAAATAGGTGGGAAAAAAACATTAACTAAAAATTTGTAGCAGGTGGGTACTATGCTTAATTTTTTTTTTTTTTTTACGTGGGATAGGTTTACGTTTGACTACAGCCTGCCTGATGTTAAGCATTGCTGCAGCCTAGGGTGTAACACGTTTACCTAGAAGAATTTGTTTAATCTTATGCGATTGCCATATTCCAAGATAGTAAAATAAAACTTTGACTTTAAGTCATAGTCATCATTATCTATGTATACTTTTACTATATATATATATTTGTCTGTAACCATAAAATTTAGCTAAATCAATGTTTAGGAAACTTCTTCTTATTCTTATATCGACATGATTTCCTTGTGTGTGCAAAACTATACAAACCAAGATCCTATCTATAAACTTATACAGGCTTACACTAAATGAATTAAGTTATATTTTTAGTTTATGCATATCTCACATTCACTATCGAACCGCCATTCAAAAGCATGTCCATCTTAGGCCATAGCCTTTGCTTGCTATCAGGTAAACTATGGCCACATAGTAAAAGCTAACCCGTTCAAGTTAAAAAAAATGTCGTCAGAGTTGACAGAGAAGAACTGAAGATGCACACAGCGCCATCTGAGCAGACGCTTGTATCGTGGGTACTAGATAACTGATATAATATATGTATATACTTTATCTATTCTATCTAACTATCTACATACTTATTATGATGATGATATTTCAATAAAGTAACTCCTATGTAAACTGGCCCTTCAGTTTTATTTCCACGTAGCCCAGTATGCGAAGACAGTCATGAATAGTAGCTTGCGTTGATAGCTGTTATCACGCGATACCAGCTCATCCATCACGCGAGTACCAAAGACGTGGACCACAAGGAAGATGCTAGAATGTACCAGATATGGTACTTTGTATGAGATGGGTCGACGACATCGTCAAAGTCGAGGGTCCAACATGGGTGAGGTATGCACAAGATCGACGCAGATGGCACATACAAAAGGAGGCCTATACCCAACAGTGGGATCCCAAGGCCTGTGGATGATAATGATGATGATGTCACGTTGTGATTTTAACATAGACAAAAGAAATCACATTAACCGACTTCCTAATAAAATAAAAAACAATTCAACTGATTGTAGGAGATATTGTCAGCACCGAATAAATTTGAAAAATTTTGTGCTAAATTTCGTATGTGTAAACAATAACTACTTGCATTAATACTTGCATAGATTTTGGCATTAACATATGTTATGCTTGAATTCAAAAGCATTTATTTCTATCTGTATTATATTGTTTTTGTCCAAAATAAATTAAATAATTATAACACATCCAATATTCGTAGCTTCCAATCTCGGTAAGTACATCAATGCTCTCTCAGACTGGGAGTGGCTGAAGGTTGAGTAATTATGTTGAAAAAACTATTTTCCGACATCACACGTCGAACATCGCAGTGATTTACTAAGGTCTGGGTTTTTATTTGACCCGTTTTTTGTCATTGTATTTATTTATTAAGAGTAACAAACAACAGAATCTTACAGAGCCTGCATTTAAACTATCGTAGTTTTGTAATGGCATACTTTTAAGTAACATTACATCTTTTTATTCATAAATAATTATTATTATAATAGTTTACTCATAAGCAACGTCCGCCGTCACGCCTGTGGATCATCGCGGTCACGACTTCTTTGACAAGAGTGAAACGACAAAAAAGAAGAAGAAATAGTTGCTGTTTATCTAAAGATCAATAAATGGTTTAATTTTACACTATATAGACAATCATACAAGGTATTCTGTGGCTCAATGTGAAATATACTCGGTTGCCCGTACTGGAACAGATCTGACACTAAAACGAGAGGTTTGATTACAAATGTTCTATTTGAGTATGGTATCAAAAAATAATTAATAATAATTCCGTTCTCCGTGGTAATTTGCTACAATGTCATTTCCAGTAAGGATCTTTCAGTTCCTACACATAATTTCCGCTATAAGAAAATTAATAACTAATTTCTGAAACTCTTCTCAGTTACAACATTTTAATTTGCAAGAAAAATTGTTTTAACATTCTATATTTTAAGTATTCATTGTTATGTACACGCACAAAAGATATATATAACGACAACGCCCTTCAAACCACTTAAAAAAACAAAACAATTCCGATTATAAAGGTTTCCGTACCTACAAATAATATAACATTTACCATGATACGAGTTGATGGCTGAAACAATAACAGCTTTATGTTATAAGCATTGAGAGGGGACACACAGATAAATGTAAAATCGTACAATAATTCTTAAACTTTCATACTTTTTGCACTATCTGTAGACTACGATAAGCAAAATATCATTGACATACCTATATGGACATGATACGTCCTCGGGAAGAAAAATTTAACGCGTACCTAAATAATTACATAATGTCTGTATCGCACATATTTTAAATATATAATTGGAAAAATCTACCCTAAAATCTTCCCTTGCTATTTAAAAATCATAATAGGTCATGCAATAATTAATAAGTAATGATTAATTTAGTTAATAAACTATTCACCCGTGTGTGAGGTGTCCGTCCATCGCTTCAATGCGGACAACGAGCGGTTGGGCTCTCGAATCAATCATTCTGCGTTCTGTTGCAAAAATACGCAAAAAATGTACGAAAAAACAATTTTCTATTGGAAGCGACAGCGCAGTTTTATGCGCGGATTCACGTGATTTTTTGTGACGCTGGCTTTTTGTTCGGAATGACCGTGGGTACATGCTATTATACCCTTTGTTTCTGATTAATTAAACTAAAAACTAGTATTGTTGTTTGCCGAAATATTCCGAAATCCACGCTTGAATGTACATTTCGGAATATTTTATGTATTGTTCAGATTTAGATGAAATAATGCAAGATTGTACGGATTACAATCCAAAATATACACAACTATAATTACCACACAAGCAATATGAAATAAAATAATGAAATATGATTAGGTCTGCGTTTTTAGAAATAGGCCAAAACGGCGGTAAATTTGCGGTTGGAATATTTGCTTATGAATTTTTATATCTGGTAAAACTTACGCTGTTGTCATCAGAATTTTCTATAACATTTTCCTGAAAACGATTTTGAATTTCCACGGCCGGGGCTTCAGTGGGAATGTAAATGTTTTCTTCGTTCGTGGTGTCCTTGTACAGTTCTATATAGTCTATTATAGGGTAATCAGTCGAGTTGTCTTCATTAGAATCATAGTAAGAGAGCACGTCATCAGATAAAGGTATCTCATTATCACGAATATCCTTTTCTTTTTTGAAATCTTCATTATTTTCTAACTGGAATACTTCATTTTCATCAGTTTTAATTACCACTGGAGGTGGTGTTAGCAGGAACGATGATCTATCTTCAACAAATACAACATCCTCCACATTTTTCTCTGTAATCGTTTCTTGAACAAAGTCAACGTTTCCAAAATCAGGAACAAATACGTTTCCTGGATAATTGTAAGTGAATGTCTTGACATAAACTTTAGTTTTAGGGTTCACATTAGCAAAGAACGCCGCATCGGACTGCGTTTGAAGTTGATCACTTATATCTTGCTGTATAAAACTTGATATCTCTGATAAAACTTTGTCCAACTCACTAATTTGCACATTTTGTACTTGTACAAAATCTTCTGGTAAATCTTTGGCCGTCGTATTTATATATTCAACGTCACCGTCACTTTTCGTGAAGAAATTTGAGAAGAAACCACCAAAACAGTCAAAGTATCCATCACAATCACTCTTGACTTCCAAAATAAAAATAGCGAATATATAAAACAGACACTTTTTGTACATTTTAAAAAACGTTAACACCGTATGTGTGTTCGTGTATAAATGCATGATTCTTCAGTATCGTTTGCAATTAGCGAACAATACAAATATCAATTTAGACTTAATGTCTGTGAATTAAGATTCAAATCTGTATGTTGGTGTTTGTGGTTTAACTTTGCTAGATAGCTTAATGGTTTTGCCTTGAAAATTCGTGGTCTCGCTGACTTTGAGGAATGGTCACGACGATTACTTGTAATAGACATCAAAGCTCAGAGCTTTGACAACAGAGCAGATAATTGGTGTTTCGTGGTTCCAATTAAGTACATTGTGTGAGAGTACTGAGTCAACCACTCAC
Organism: Macaria liturata; assembly: GCA_964023185.1. Taxonomy (NCBI): domain Eukaryota; kingdom Metazoa; phylum Arthropoda; class Insecta; order Lepidoptera; family Geometridae; genus Macaria; species Macaria liturata. The sequence continues at coordinate 5,849,112 of OZ026822.1, forward strand.
AACCTCAGCGCTGAGGAGGATTTACTCAACTACAAGATCATTAGTGGCATTATATAATTATGTGTAGATTGAGATCATTCACGTACGTAATGAGCCTCATCGGTACGTGTGTAATAATAACTTTTGTTTTAAAGCCATGGAGTTTTTGATATTTACTTTTCAGTATAATAATTGTTGATAAACGAAGTATAACGATGAAAGTAAGTAATCGATTCAGATGTTGGTTGTAATTGGAAAAATATTAAATGCAATTTTATTTATTGCCAACATATTATCTAATGTTCTCTTTTTTAACAAACTCTTACTGCATTCGAATTCCCAGATAACTTATTTTGTATATTTTAATATTATGTATTCGTATATTTTAATACTATGTTTAAGACTTGTAAATATATACTATTAGTTAGGTACTTTATGTTTTATAAGTTTTGAATAAAAAAATATTAAACCTCAAAAAAAAAACTTATTTTGAACTAAGTATCAACCTAATTAATTTGTGTTTAGCAAAATGTCAGTACTGTCAGTAGGTAACTTACCACATCTTTAGGTAACATCTCAACAACCTGAGAATAAAAACCAGTTTCAAAACAAAAATTAATTATGATCTTCATCATCACGACAATTAAAAGTATTTTATATCCTTAGCATACATCATAACGGCTGTTAATTATAGAGACTTCTATTTATAAGAGTATTTTTAGATGAAAACAATGATGTTTGTTACAAGTTTAGTAGAGCATAGATCGTTTTGGATAATAAGGAAATCAAAGTTGGTTAAGATTTAGTAAGTTCTTCTTCTTCGGGTGAAAAAGGCTATTTCTGTAATGGTGTCGAGAGTGTTCTAACTTAAGTAAGTTATATCTACCTACATTATGATTATGGCATAATCGGTAGCTAGGTATTAGGAATCATGTTAATTGAAATCTTAAAAATAGCAAGCATTTTATGATTGACCTCTTCACACTAAAATATATTGATAAGAAAAAAAACAAAATATATTCAATGTCAAAATTTCACTGAGCCGAAACATAAGAGATGAAATTGATTTGATGAAATGTAAACATTGAAAGATTATATATAAAGTAGAGTCTACATTTAAGAAAAAATTAAAATGAATTTTCAGCGATGTAAAATGGGTTTTGGGTACTTATTTTTTTTTAATATGGTGTACTGTAATTAAAATAATATTACTTATAATAAATATATAACTAAAAAACACTTCGAGTAGCGGTTAAAATATATACCAAGTGGCAACACTAATAGATCGTCCTATTTCACCATTTAATATCGAGCTTTGGGTAATGCTTGGGTCCATTCCTTTTACTTTTAGGTCAAATATACGATTCGGGCCTAGACTTATGAAAGGTTTACGTATAATTTTCAGATTTACAAAAATACGCCTGGGGATTTATAGAAATCTTTTGTTGGAATAGTTTCGGCCAATATTTTATGATCTTTGGGTAATGTAACGGCTATTCGAGGAGTTTTATGTGGTTTTTTCGTGTAACTAATTTGTTATTTGCTGTTTATTCTGTGCTGTTAGTATCAGTTTTTGTGAAAAAGTTTCGTAATTATTTGTTTTGAAATGAACTCGGCACTCGATGAATGAAGAACAACCTATTGTAACCTATCGGAAACGACATTAAAAGAGAACATAATTTTAATTTATAAATTAAAAAAATATGTTTGATGGTGATTTAGTTAATTAATAGTAGATATAACTGTTTGTGACATTTTTGCATGCTTTTTTGATAAATCTTTGTCTGAATTTTAATTATGATGTAATGAAAAACTACTACAGCCGTCGGTAAAAGTGCTCTTGCAGGTTTTTAATTTCAAACAACGGATTTTATTGCATCAGGAATAGGTAAATGTGTCTTTGTATTGAAAAATTTTTTTTTTACATGATATAGGCTTACGCTTGACTACAACTTGCCTGATGGTAAGCAACGTTATAGTCTACGATGTAGCGCGCTTGCCTAGAAGAAACCGGTTTACTCTCGACTTGAAGACCGACAAATTATAGCTCAAGGGGAAAAGAGATTCGGGCAAGGAGTTCCACAGTTGGGCTGTTCGCACGATGAAAGTCGACGCAAAGCGCTTTACGCGTTACCAGCTAACAGCTTACCTGTATACTCTCATCTGACTTACAAAACATTATTATATTATTTTTAAAATATTTTTTAACATATTCTTAAAATAATTTATTGTAATAATAATTTCACTGGCTTAGTTGGTAGTTGGCTCTGCCTTCTAATCTAGGGGTTGCGGGTTCGATTCCCGCGTGACACAAGTATTTATGCATTTTAAATAAAATATAATTACTTGTGTTGAGTCTGGTCGTTTGTATGTATAAAAAGTATGTATTTACAAAAGAAAAGTATATGAGTATTATAGCCGTTATCTAGTACCCACGAGCATTTGCTTAGCGTGGGGCTAGATGGCGCTGTGTGCAATGTCCCGGAAGATTTATTTATTTATTGTATTATATTTGAACTAACTTACCAGTTTTTCCGAGTCCACTTCATTCAGGCTGGTCATGATCTCGACATCTCCATAGTTTTTCGGCACCAGTTTGCTGTCACCAATCAAATCCTTCACAATTTTCGTTACAATAACATCTTCGTGTATAGTCGTCGGGTCTTCAATAAATATGTAGTCTACAACCACATGTTTCTTCGGAATTTCGCTGTAGTCTTTGGCAAAATCTTCTATTGCGTACCTTTTACTTCTTTTCATATTAAGTTTTTCTTTATCTTCTTTTTTCCTGTCATAGTTGGTGAAATCATCTATATCAATGTCTAGCCCATCAACTGTGGATCCATCTACGTAGTCATTTACTGTAGAATAATATTCGGTAGTGCCTTCGATTTCGTAAATAGTGAAGTCAATTTCCGATATTGTGGGTATTCTTTTGATTGTAATATTTGCATTGATATAGTTGTATACATCTGGCCAGTATCTTGAACTGTATAGTATTCCTAATACCATGAATAATATTACAGAAAATATCATTGATATTAGCAACTTTATTGTTAACTGCATTAGTGATATGTTCGTCTTCATTTTCATCGATTTATGATCTAATACGATTTATTTCAATACACTAAAGCTTAATGCTCCTGGTTAACTGTCTTAACTGAAATCAATTACACTTTTTCACTTTGATTTACACTATAATTTATTAACTTTAATAAACAGACCTTACAAACACAATATCTGAATCAAGACTAAAATGAATGCACTAATCTTTAAACGTCATGAGATTTCTATAGCATATTATAGACCCCAAATATAGAAAGCGGATTCACACAATGGGTCGTCAGATCACTAACTCATTGTCAACTGAATGTTTGATAGCTAATAGATCATTGTTACCTGTTAATAATAAAACAACAGATTTGGGTTTGTACGTTGCTTATACCATATCTTGTAGTTATACTAGGAAAGCCCTTGAAAATTGCATAAGCAATTTTTGGCAACTTTACGTGGATGTACGCGTGCAACATAAGTTGCATTTGGGATGGTGAAAATGAATCATTTGTAATTGTTAATTATGATTTATTAATTACCATCGAACTATAAAATAATTAAATAATAAGTACATTGTTTCATCAGTTACTTTACACAGTATCATAGAACTTCACGTTTAATATGTATTCATTGTGGTATGTAGTGCTTCTAGTCTCAGTGCCAAATAACACTGCTTACGGGTAAATTATTAACTAAAATGAACTGATAGGAATTTGATCTTCTAGTTCATTACAGTTAGCTGGCACCATTAGCTAGCACGTTATCTGGCAAAGACTCTAGTTTGGAAATTACAAGTCTATTGGGAATGTGTATCAGAGTTACGTAACAGTTTACAATTAATACAAAAAAGATGTTAAACAATTAAGTAATAGTCAAGTTTGTAATCGGTTTTATAAATAAATTTATTTGTAATTGTAGTACATGGTGATGGAAACGCTTCTATCCTGTCTAGCCTTCTCAGATTAAACATTTTGAGGGTTTGACCTTTTGACCTCGAACTTATTGATAGGCAACAAGGGGACACGAATTTTAATGCTAGGTACAAATAGTACCGCAGAACAAAAGAGTGAATAGTACCTATTATTAAAGATAAGATAAGATAAGATAATCATTTATTCATCAATAGAAATAGTCAACTTATGAACTAAACGTAAACAGTTGGTAATTCTATTGTCTCGTCTTACAAAAATATTTATGTCAGTTAAAGGATTTTAAACATGTCTAAAATTTTCCAAAAGTATTACATTTTTAATAATGGTAAAAATGACAGAATAAAATAAAATGAAAAATAAATTTAAAATTTCAAATTAAATGAAATGTCAAGTAAAACTACAAATCATCAAAGTAAATAGTAGACCTTATTGGTTTTTTTTTATTAATAAAGACACAAAACAACTTCCAAACTAAAGCTCATAACGGCCTTTAACAGCATCCATTATATCGAATGAAAATAAACTTACCTACTTACTGCACATTATTTTGTAACAATAATAAATTTTACAATACCATGTTTCAATAGCCAAACACAGATAAAAAATTAACATCTCTACATATTTTTTCTCATTGTTCATCTTCTTACAAAACACAATAATATAAGATTACATTTTATTTATAAAATTTTCTCAGATGCTTTCAAACCTCCATTGTCATTGACCTCATTTGTTTGATTTTTTTTGGATTGTCTGAAACAAAAAACAAAGATTTTTTTAAAAACTATAATGATATTATAAATACTTTTTTTGTAGTACTTATATATATTATAATAAATGTATGTTCTAGATAATTAAAGTATAATTTAGGAGCCTAAATAATTATATGGGACTTTTATTCTCCCTAATTTAAGAAAGGACGATAATTTGACATTTTAATTGACAAATATTAAAACATTAAATTAAAGGCACATAATATACCCAAAAAAAAGAACTCTGAACACTAGAATTTACTTCACACTCTTAAAAACAAAATCTAAATGAAGAATGTGCCTGGATAAAATTTTTCGTAGCGATAAGGCCGGCATTTGTTGCAGTCTAATTAGATGGTTTTTTGTGCATTGAAATAAAGTATATTATCTATCTATCAATTAAAATTAAATCTCACCTTGTATAATTGAAAGCTAGGGTTATCATATTCGTTACGGGGGCCTCAATAAAAATCCATAGTAATAAACTTAAAAGATTAGTGAGCACCATGTATACAAGGCTATGGGTCACCTGAAAATTACAGAAACCGAGTCAGATACATAAAATTTATTGAGACCATAAAAATGGTTTGGAGGACAAGGTCAAGCTCATCATCATCATCATCATCATCATCCACAGCCCTTGGGATCCCACTGCTGGGTATAGACCTCCCTTTGAATGTGCCATCTGCGTCGATCTTGTGCAGACCTCATCCAGGTTGGACCCTCGACTTTGACCTTGTCGTCAACCCATCTCGCGACCGGACGACCCACTCCTCGCCTGCCAGTTAAGCTATTTGAACGCAATATAAAAAAAGTAAAGTATTTTTAACCAACTTCAAAAAAGAGGATATCAACCAGAGAAGTTTATAGAGGACCTTATGGAGGGGCTAGATAACCTTATTGTCTAATAACTTACCTAGTTCCTAGATTATGCTATAAAAGTGTTACCACCTGTAATAACCTAGTTGCCTGACAATAAACTAGGTTTTTCATTTCAATTCTTTTGAAAGATTTTTATAGTGGGAATTATTTTGTGGATATGGATTAGAAAATATAAGTAATTGTTCTCATCAAAGTGCATTTCACATTAATATAAAGTAAAGGTGAAAGTTTTTAAGCGTACACATAGGTATGTAAATATTATGGTACTTCTTCACACTAAGGAAAAAGACACGTCGTTAAAAGCATCTTAGATCATGATACTCAAACTTAATCCAATTCTTCTTCTTCTTATCGAATGAGAGTAGCCACCTCTGGTGTCGAGAATTTACCAAGCCCTAAGGACCCCTGACATGGCTTAACGACTGCCGTATTAGAGAAACAGCCGGGACCTACAATTTAACGTGTCATCTGACCCACGGAAGCGCCCAAAATAGAATGTAATATCCATATGTGCCAATATTTCAAACATACGCCGAATTTATAACCTCCTTTTCCCCAGATCAAAAACTTTCTTCTTTCGGAAGTCGCCTAGTATCCACTCAGAATCTTACCTTTTCAAATATAATATAATAATACCTACTGCTAACACAACCACTTAAAACGAATTAATTATACTATTTGATATGCTAAAGTTCTTACCAAACTACACATATCGAAGGTAAACGGCGTCCGCATAGAGTGTACATTCCGATATATAAACAACGTATGAATCAAGTAGTTGCAATACGACAACTTGCTGAAAGGAACCAATATTTTACTGCTGAGAATCGAGCTTACTAAAGCTGGAAAAAAATTAAAGATACACATTAGAATTGAACTATTTTCATGAATATGAAAAATAAAGTGTACAGTCTCATCAGACTCATACAAAATATTACACCAACACTAAGATTGTATAACAATAACTATATAACAACTCATAAATGTCATAATGACGAAAATTTCTGTATATACCAAATTTCACTAGATGGCGCTGAATGTTCTTAAAATACACAAAAGCGACGAATAAGGATAGTGTTCTAATACAACTTTATTCCAAGTTATGACACAAATAAGTTATGAAGTATAGACGAAAATATTTGGCCAATTCGTAAATGCTTGCTAGGTTACGAGTTAGAATAGTCCCACATCAAACTGAGCTGAACCAGTAAAGTTCAACATAAATAATTATGTAAGAATGTCTCGAAGATGTTTAAAAATAATAGCTAATTAATAAAGATAAAAGATAAAGATAAATTTATCGTAAACAAAACAATATGTTACACTTTACAAATAGCTCTGCCTCTTAAATTAGTAAAAAACTGTGTCGTAGAATTATAATATATAGAATACAGTATAAAATATAGTATAATCATCTACTAGTCGTACAAATAACAGTATATTGGCTTGGAAAAATCACACTAGTTAGGTTCATACGAGTATTTTATCTTAAAACAAACATCATACTCGGTTCACGCAATATATTTCGTTGAAAATGTATTAAAAATAATTTAATTACTTGAGAGTATTACCCGCGTTAATCCGTGATTAAAAGTAATCTAAACCTAAAAATAATAATGAGGGTTTCTTAGCAAGTAGGTTAATAATACATACGTAAATTCCCATATTCACAAGAGGCGATAATAAAACAAAATCCAATAGCCCAAACAGTTCGATCGAATGAAGACAGAAAAGCAGAGGTTAAAGCGCCAAACTCTTTGTAGTATAATTTTTCACCAATCAGCACACACGAAAAAATAAGGCCTAGTCCTAAAGAAAATGTCAATATCGAAGTAGTCTGGAAAAAATAAATTTGTTTATTAGGTAAGTATATATTGTATACTGTAAAATTATTCCCAACCATTACATTAGTTTGTTTAAAATTCTTCCTAACCGCTAACGGTGACAAAAGTGTGACTCGTTAGGAAACAACTTTTTTGAGAATTGCCAACTCGGGAGCAAGAGTTTTCAAACCACCTTAGGATCAGAGATGTATAAGATACCCTATACAAAGTATCTGAAATACAAGATGCAAGATACTTAAAAAAAAAGTATTTCAGATCCAAATACAAATACTTTTTTAAAAAGGTATCTGAAATACAAGATACAAAATACCTATCTTTCAAATACTTTTTAAAGATAAAATACTTTTGTAGGAAAACAACATTTATTTTAACTGTCAAGTTTATTTATAAGTTTATTATTCAAAGAATAATGTAGGAAGGTTTTACAAATGAAAAAATTTCGAAAATGTTATAAATTGAATTTTTTATAACTTTTTTTTATATATATTATATTATATCGTTTTATTTCAACATGATACCAAACACAACTTAGCTCTCTGAACATCAATAAATTGCTATAATGTACAATGCAATATAGATTAATCCACATATTAAGAAAGGAATGCTATAATTTATTACCATGGTGAAACATTTAACAAGTCTTAGAAAATTAAACTCGAATCCGGGACCGCGGCTGGCGCGGGAAAATACCGCTCCGTGAGTTCTTAGCGTATATATGTATTAATGAACTTACTCACACATATCTGTGATTAGGATTACTAAATTCGTGTATTTATAAAAATACTCTGTGTACCAAATTAATAATTTGTTGTTATTCTAACCTAACATTTCGTTCCGCTCTGTTCGCAAGTTACACACACATTTCTGACAAACATGCAACTTAGCAAAATAAAATAAGACTTACGTTTCCATGGTGGCGATTCCGAATCTCACAAAGGATATAATTATATTGTTCTTGATAATTATTATATTCTCTCAAATGTAAAGTGCACACAGGAGTATCACGCTAATAAAAATAAAAATGTCGCTGAACCAGATCAACAGTAACAAAAAGTCATAAATATTTTTTAAAATAATCAAATTATACTTTATTGTTTATTTTTAATTTTTATTTGGAACACTTTACCAGAAGCTTTTTTCTGCGAACTACAATCCAGGGGTTTTCAAATCTAGAGTTAATAGGTATCTTCTAGGTAAACGTGTTACATTACACCCTAGGCTGCAGCAATGCTTAACATCAGGCAGGCTGTAGTCAAACGTAAACCTATCCCACGTAAAAAAATATATTAATATTATAAGTTCCATATTAGTAAACTAACATACTTTAATTTATAATTCAATCCCAAAGAAAATTTTATAATTACCCAATAGGAAATTTTATTCGGAATTAAAAAAGTGGTTGTTAAGTGAATGTTTTTACAATATTAAGGATTTTCTGGACAAAATGGCCTGTCGATATCGCGTTTACCACAAAATATAGAAATAATAGATATGATTGAAATTAGATAATAATAATGTGTATTTGACATGTACCTATATCAATATTATTAATCAATAAGTGTGTTTGCAATCCATTTATTTAAATTTAAAAAATATTGTTTAACGTTTGCGTACCTCATGTGAGGTTGTAATTGCGGATATACTTATATTTAATGTGATCTTTATGTACCCATTTTTATGCAAATAAATAAATGAATCTGATGAAATCACTTCTAAGCTTCTAACCAAGTAGCGTGTAATAACACAGAGTACAATATAATGTTAGTAGTGTGATTTAAAAGTAGTTTTTTTCCCTATAATTTTTAATTGCATGATGATACATCTCGATTCGGCCAAATTCTGCCCATTTTCCAATTCGTCGACAGTGTCTGCCAAACTGAAATTTCACCCTCGATTCGGTCAAAATGGCAGAATTCTGCCACAAATGGTCACACTGTTTCGCGCACGCACGTGTTACGTACGGGTGTGCGCAATGCGCACGCGTACTGCTATGAATTCTGATTCGACGTCATTTCATTTTATTACGTTCCTTTTTCTTCAAACTCGTGACTGACGTATTGTTTTATTCAAAAAACTTACATTTTGTTAAAAACGAATTTAAAAAACAAAATACTCGTACTAACAATAGAATAAAAACTTAAACTACTTCTAAAACTAAAATACTATACCTAAAATGCCTGTAGTAGAAGGAAAGGTCCCCAAAATGCTGGCGGCATTTCACTGACGTAGGTATTTATTTATTCCATCAAGCACATGAAGGACTGTTTAATTCAATAGTTTTTTTGCGTAAGTTGGAAAGAAAAAAAAGAAAAAAAGTAAAAAAATATTAAAGTCAACTAATTTGTTTTGATTGCGGCATTTTTTTGTTTTTTAATGTAAATATTGCATTTCAAGTGTGAAAATGTTTATGATTTGGAAGTCTGGACATATTGTGAGTGATTATAATGTGTTTGTTTTGTCAGTGTGTAATTGTGTGATTGTTATCAAAATATCATGTAGAAAAGTAATCAGAGTAGTGAAAATCATCACAATCGCAATTTATAATCATCATAAAATCTTAATGTGAGTATATCTTATTATTTTAGCATTTGCGAGCGAGAGTTCAGAAATTTGATGATGAGAATGATGTGCGAATTATATATCGTTAACTGTAAAACATAGCTTTAACTAGTAGTTTTCTATGAAGATACCTACAAGTCTTAGTCTGATTGTTTACAAAGTGGGCGGACATTTTGGAAACTTTTTCCTATCGTGTGCGTATTTCCACCTTAGGCGGGGACATTTCGAGAAAGATAGTGTTGCCATCTGTCATTTGGTTTTCGGCAATATTGACAAAATATTTAGACGACGATTGGTTGATGGTTTGTAGTTGCGTTCGGAAAGAAAAAAATAAATTTATTATAGCAAAAGTATCTTGGGGAAAAAAGTATCTTCAAGATACTAAGATACCAGAAAAATGTATCTAGATATAAGATACAAGATAGAATATATAAAAAGTATTTCAAATACAGATATAAATACGTATTTTGTATCTTGTATCTGTATTTCAGATACTTTTATCTAAGATACTTTACATCTCTGCTTAGGATCATCTGATATTGCTTAGCGACTGGAATATTATGACAAACAAACGGACCTAATAGGATTTTACTGATGCAATCTGTTTTTTTAATGCCCAAAAAAATATTCTTTCAATATATTTTAATGTCGGCATAAAAAAGTACATTACAATTTGGTTTCTGTATTAATTACAATGTTTCAAAATTAAACAACTGTTTGGTTATATTGTATTGTACTCGTCCATGAATCTTTATATCTTTTACCTCTAAAAAATCATCAAAGTACGTACTTTAGATAGAACTTTCCTGTAAAGTTCGGGTTTGAATGTAAACATAAAGTAACCCATCGCCATTCCTACAATATAAGATGAGGCTCTTGTATAAAATGGCTTGTATGTGGTAGCATACACTTTGTTTACGCCAATATTCAAGCTTTCACTGAAAAAAAAAACAGGCATTAATAATGCTCAACAAAATAATATCAAACTTTCCTAAATCAAATATAAAATATCGTCACCAAAAAATACCAAAGGGTTAGGCTTTAACACCATTAGATAAGTTTATATGACAATGTTTAAATTAACGCCTACCTTAAATCATATACCAACACCGCAGGCAAGCGTTTCCAATATATCCAAACCATAGGCACTATTACAGATAGAAGGTACATGAAAGCTGTGGCTATAAATCCAGCACTTCTGTTTCTTCGGAAGATATAGAAGATGATTGTTGCCATAATCGTTAGATGGAAGTCAGTGTGGGTGTACCAACTGATTTCTGAACACTGGAATATAACATTAATGTTGATAACTTTATTATGTACCTACACACACATACCCACAATTAAGATGAAGAGAATACTAAAATATCATAAACAAATTGTTCTATGTCTTTTGAATATCCGTGTAAAGTACTTGTAGTGAATTTTCAAAAGTCTTAAACAATACTTGTTGGCTTAGCTATAATCTATATAATAATATATAAAACTCAAAGGTGACTGCCTGATATTGTGATCTATCAACGCACAGCCCAAACCAATTGACGGTTCGGGCTGAAATTTGGCATGCAGGTAGATGTTATGACGTAGGCATCCGCTAAGAAAGGATTTTAGAAATGTCACTTTTAAAGGGGTGAAATAGGGGATGCAAGTTTTACTCTCTAATGCGAGCGAAGCCGCAAGCACCCACTAGTGAGTACATATACCTAATATTAAAAAAGTGAATGAGTACTGAATGTAACTTAAACTTTATCTTCTAAACTTCTCTTTACCTAAACTATGGTCTTTTCTTTCCAGAATTCTTGATAGGTCATGAATTTTGGCACATTATTTCAAGAAATTAAAACTTTACTTACATAAGCGCCATCTACCTCATTGGTGTACAACAAGAAGTTTCTCCACCAACTCTTACAAGGGCCGTAGATAGTTTTCGACAGTCTTGGCCACAGAGGTCCTGACCCCGTATATGGGAACACATACGTGGTCCCCATGATCATGAGAACATAAATGGGTAGGAGGATTCTGAAATATCAATATTATCACAAGTGATTTTTCCTTTAATAATTAACATAAAAATATTTTTATTCGAAACATAGGTAGGTACATTTTTTCCATTATTTTAAGGAGCTTGACACGTGATTGGGCGAAATTGTAGAACTGCAGCTGTTAAGCCGTATCAGCGGCACCTAGAGTGGTTTAAAAACCCTAAAGACCAGTATTGATCAACTTATACAAGCTATTATCATATTTGTATAAGTTAGTGATAACTAAGTCACGCATCCTTCATTTAGAAGTTAAGTCGTTTAAAATATTACGTTATTTGTTTCTTACAGGTAAGCTCTTTATTCAACTCAAAATACAAACACGAATAAAAACAGATATAAAAGAAGATTGATAATAAGTAAGTTCGTATGAGATTGGCGAACTGTGCTGTCAGAGATTTCAAAGCACGCTAAGGGTTTCTGATTTGGTTTAACAACCATGACAAACAGGACCTACAATTTACCGGAAAATAAACTTAGACAACAAGAAATTGTCTTTATACTTTAAAAAATAATTATGATATCAAATAATAACAATGATAAAAAAATCTCACCTAAGGTACCGTTGTAATATGGTAGTAAAAGGACGAAGAGTTGAGCCAGCCATCAGTTTTCTTATATGGAGTAATCCTGATATCACAAAAAACGTATCCACGGTCAAATCTAGGTGAAACAACATTGCACTTAACTCCTGAAAATTTCAAAGTAAATACATTGTTACATAATCACAGCTTACTATTATATTACCTATTGAGTTTTGGTAGTTTCTTAAGATTCAATTTATTTTTTACATCCAATTTAATTTGTAAAACTGGATCGGACTGGACTTATCGGGGGCCAAAGATAAATATTTACACAGATTTGTGAAAATTATAACATCCCTTTATTTTGTTATGGGTTAAAAATAAGAAACTGAGATTGCAGGCAGAATCTGGGCGCCCACCACAATGTCACTTACCCAAGGAATGCATTCTATGGGGAGTCACAACCCTGTGAAATGAGGAATACGCTTCTACCTTTATTTATCCGCAAAGTTGTGGAACTCCCTACCTGACTCCCTGTTCCCTCACTACAATCCAGCGATCTTCAAAGCGAGACTGAATTGGTTCTTATCGGGTAAGCACGTTCCATCTTTGGCATAACCTTTGCTTACCATTAGGCAAACTCTGGCCACGTGCAAACCCGTACAAGTTAAAAAAAATACGACGTGATGAGTAGGATGACAAACATCTTACCTTTACTGCATCCATTTTATTGATTAGCGCAACATACTGCATTAAAAAGAAAGCGTGAACAATTATAATGGCATTGCCCATTACGGACCTGAGCCCGTGGACGGACATGACTTCATCTCTACTGACTGTGGTCAGAGACTCGAAGTTGCGAGCCAAGCAAAAGCATTGGCATAGTTTTGAAGCTGAAATTCAAAATTGGCTTTTTAAACATATAAAAGCAAGTGAAGTCAATTTATTAATGTAAGTTAATTAAGAGTAGTTGTATAATTATTTTATAGTGAGAACTGCTAAATTGTGGGCAAAAACTAACTAACTCCCTGCCTAACTCTCTGTTCCCCGCGGAATATAATCTTGCGATCTTCAAAGCGAGAGTGATTCGGTTCTTACTGGGTAAGCAAGCTCCATCCTAGACTGTAATGGTTGCTTACCATCAGGCAAATTACGGTCAAGAGCAAACTTATTCTTTTTTAAAAAAGAGTAGTCAACCCTGTTGACAAAGTATTCAAACAGCGTAAAATAATTTATTTAATTTTAAATATCTAATATATATACATTATTTACACATAAAGAATACGTACAAAAATACAAGACCCGTACAAAAAGGCAATCCTTGATATTATCTTAGTGATTTGACTTTTGATTACCACAATATTTCAATATGTATATCTTACCTGTAGAATTTCTTTCATCCGGATAGTTTCCATAAAAATAAACAAAAACAGAAATGGACACTAAGCTGAATATAATAAACCTGCGAAAATAATGTAAATTTAAATTATTTTGTCGTAAATTCCAATATAAGTCCAAATACTTTCTCAAGTACCTACAATTAATTATAATGACACAAGTAATTATGAATTATTACTTGTATTGGGTCTGGTCGTTTCTATGTATAATATGTATGTATTTACAATAAAGTATATAAGTATTTTATCCGTTATCTAGTACCCACGACACAAGCGTTTGCTTAGTGTGTGGCTAGATGGCAATGGCGACATATTTCTTTTCTTATTATGACAATACATATTATGATACGAGTGAAGTTTGATCCTATAATACTAATCTGAACCTTTATTCATAATCAATTTTAAGATAGAACCCAAAACTTGTCAGATTTCGAATTCAATCTATAAATACGGATGTAAGATAATTGCCATAAGCTTAATACTTGTGATTCTGAGACTGAAATAAATGATTTATATTAATTAAAAAATTAATTACATTAATATTATTTATTATTTATAAATAATAATAATAATAAAATAATAATAATAATTTATTTATTTTTTATTATTTATTATTTTAATTATTATTAATTGTAGAGTAACTAAACATACACTGAGGTACCCACAGAGTATAATAAAAAATAATGCATGTAGGTACACAAGTAACAATTAATTTATAAATCTCAAAGTCGTAGCTATATTCAGGAAAATAAACAAAGGGTTTTCAATACCTATACCTTTCAATCATGCAACAAATAATTATTATTAAAACATAATTTAAAATACAAAAATGTGACTCCCTCTTTCACACCTCAATGAAGCGTTTATACCTTATAGATTTGACCCCAAAAAATAATTATATGTAAGTATATAGCATTACAGGCATTTGAATCGTATTCTCAAAAGTATCAGAAAAGTCAAAAATTAGACAGTATAGATATATTATAACAATTCTATCTAAAAATATAAATTAACTTTATTTACAATAATAAAATATAAAAACCAAGGGAAGAAAAACTAAACATACTACTTCTAACTACTACAAAAAGGGGCACTTAGAAAATCTTTAGAAAAGCCTAAAGATAATCTAAGTGCTATTATATCTAATTCTATCTTATGTTTGATATGTAATGTATCTAATATTCAGTATCATAAGTGCTTAGTTAATTTAAAACCATCTTATTACAAAACGCGGTTTAAATATTAGTCCAGGACTTTGAAAATAAAAAGTCTGTTCTTGTTGTTCAGACATCACATACAAGCAAGGATTTTTTATTTCATCCCTCTCTCATACAAGCAATCAAAATGTCAACAAAAAATTGGAACTTTGATTTAACATTAGTACATTTTGACAGTTTGATATTTATGACAGTAGACAGACAATTTTCGAACAACTAAAACAGATTTGGTCTAGACTTATATTTAAGCCACGTTTTGTAATAAAACGGAATATGTTTAAAGGTTAAATAATTATTGATTTCATTTTTTGATGTAGTGGAATGACAATAGCTCTCAGAAGACAAGGAACTTAGCGAGAGATTAATTCATAGGTTAACTGAAATTCTTACCAAAAAACATAATATCCCATAGGCCTTTCTTTATCAACACTTGATACTTGACAATCTTTAGAGTCTACAGAAACTTCTTTTATTGGCAGACTTGACAGCTTGAAGAAGTGGCGAGATATCTTCTCGATGGACTTTGGTTTGCAAATGCTTGGTAAACAAACACCTAGAGATAAAGTATTGAAACGTATTCCGAGATTTTGCGACTGAAAATTAGAAATATTTATCAGTCAATAATTAATACTTACTTTACTTTTTTAAATAGATACAAATTTCGAAAACGTTTATGAAAATCGTTTATATTTCCAATAGTGGACTAATGTTCATAAATTCGGAAACTTTACACTCGGAAAAGAAAAGCAGTCAGCACACTTCAAGAGTTATCGGACAAAAGATCTCTAATCATAACTCTAAAAAATCGGATTTATATTTTTCCTGTTCTTCCTCTTTCTAAGAGACTCTTAAGTCTGAAAGAACAGTATTTTACGAGTTATATTATCCTAGGGCGCAATTAAAAATACTTACACCAATATAAGCATCGGTTGTTACATAACTATCTACATCTCCAGCATTTTGGTTCAACTCTGCCATTTTCACATCAACCAAACAATATTGTGTTTTTAGAACCGGTTGCATAGACCAAGTAGATTTGAGGCATTGGTCAAAGCTACCTAAATGATACATGTTTCCGTAAAATGTACCAACAGGTAACTGCATGGCATTCCATACTGAAAAGAGACATAAAAATTGCTTATCGATTTGTTCCTTCATATTAATACACTAGCTGGTGCGCGCGACTTCGTCCGCGTGGAATAGTTATACCATTAAAACGGTTCTAGTGAGTTAACCTTAAAAGATAAACATATATTGTTGAAGACACTTTATTAGATTATTTCAAGAGAAATAATTAATTTGTACATATTTTTGTAAAATATTGAATCAGGCGTTACGTTGCGGACATCCATTGTAACTGAAACTCTGGAGAAATGTGTAGTGTTTTTCCGCTGCGACTGCTCCTTAACCGACATCAAACAACAGACTTGAAGGTTTTTACGTGTGTTCCTTCATATACCACCGCCACACCTTACCTCTTAACCAATGTGGCCTCCGTGGATCTCAAGATCTTACTTACACCGCACCTTGTGTATTGAAGCTTTGTTGTTCTCCTTCGGCAAGATGTTTTCGTCGACACGTGTTTCGCCTCTCCACGAGGCATCCTCAGGACGTGTTGACTCCTCGAACGTCGGTCCGAAAGTGAGCTCGGCGAGCATCGACCGCTCCTTATATAACGTAATATGATGTCATACGATGTGTCATTGCCTGACCGTTACTATTCAAACTCACTAACGTAACCGTCGTTGCGTCATCGCTCGCGTGATTACAAAATTAGGTGGTGTTTGTTCCATTACCAATGAAAGTTCGTAGCAATGGTGATGATACCAAGTTTGTTTGGTCGTTCAGCAACGTAAAAGGTTGACCATGGTGTTTCGGTATTTCCAGCTGCTCCCACGCGCACAAACGGAATTCTTTATCGCATATTTGCTTAATCTGGTACGTGTGGTTGTTTTGCAAAGTATGTCCGGTGTCTAATAAATGTTTCGCAAAGTGTGATCTTTCTGGGTGCTCGTTCCTATGGGCTGCCATATGTTCTTTGTATCTGGTCTCGAAATTTCTTCCTGTCTGACCTACATACACAGCATTGCACTCGTCACACACCAATTAGTATAACCCAGACTTCCTGGCATCTTCCAACCGGTCTTTACCGTTACACAGGTGACGTAAATTATCCGTTGTTTTATAAGCTGTATTGACTTCCGCTTTCCGCAATATTTTAGCGACCCGTTCTGACACTGGCCCCATGTAAGTAAGGCTACCCACATATCTGTTCGGCCTATCCGGTGGTATCGCATATAACAATTGCGAACCTGCTGCGTTGTCTTACTTCTTACTAACCCGTCCACCATGTGTTTTCCGTATCCGTTGGCAGTTGCGATTTGATATATAGTGCTCAACTCTTCTTGATAACTTTCTCTTGTCAATGACACCGTTAATAGTCAATGAACATATTTTTGTGATATCTTGAACCATTTTCGCAGCGCACGCAACGGAAGCCCTCAAAGATGAATAATTTTCCCCGTTTTTTCCACATTTTCCATTATTTCTTCGCTCCTATTAGTTGCAGCGTGATGTTATATAGCCTAACCCTTTCCTCGATAAATGGTTTATTAAACACAAAAATAATTTTTCAATTCGCACAATTTTACAATTTGCTATATGTAGAGCTTTGAAGAGGATAGTAATAAAGTTCTTAAATGTTTACTTACTCCAAGTGGCCCATAAGGTTTTATTTTTCACTCCATCTAGAATGTTCAGAGTAGATTCCTTACAAAGATTTTCATCTGAATCCCATGTCTCTTTATTTAGATCATCTAAAAGACTATCAACAAAGACGTATCTTTTAGATCTATTAATTTCATTTGTTTCTTTAGCAAATATACTACTGCCCCCTAAAAAAAATACATTATATATTTATTATACTTTTACATATATACTTATAACTTATTTTAAATAGGTAAGTAAATAACAAGAAACAGAAAGTAAAGGATGTATTTTGTGGTAAAGGTATAAATAGTTAAAATATTTACATGCAGGATATCACTATTATACCTAAAGTTACATGTATTTGTTACCGAGGGAAAAAGGTTTTTCTGGACCTCAAAAATCACCAAAACGTTCAATATGTAACGTACGGTCTTCACTCACGTGTAATTTTGCGTATGTTATTAAGGCGTTTCGGGATCGACGTTCAGTCGACATCTTAAGGACCAATCATTTTTTAAAACAAAACCCATAGCCGTGTGTGGTTACTGCGATGAGAGTAAATATTTTGTTGAATAATTCAACTTACTCGCCAAGATTAACAAACGATTTACAAATCCTATAAACAGTTATATTAAAACAAACATCACTTACCTAAGAACATAAAAAAATAAACTACAAAAATCATTTTTACACCACAGATTCTTTTCATACTGCTAAAAATATTCTTGAAAAAATTATAATATAACCATTGTTATGAAAATCCTAAGCATTATTCACAATATATTAAATTAAAATTATAATATCGTAGCATTAATTTATTCACTGGCGTAATAAACAATTTGTTTTTGCGACTTGATGTAACCAAGTCCGGAATATTACTAGAATTATACCATTTTTTACCATAGTAAACATTATACATATACTAGTGGGTGCTCGCGGCTTCGCTCGCATTAAGAAGTAAAACTTGCATCCCCTATTTCACCCCTTTAAAAGGGGCATTTCCAAAAATCCTTTCTTAGCGGAAGCCTACATCATAACTTCTACCTTCATTCCAAATATCAGCCCAATCCGTCCAGTGGTTTGGGCTGTGCGTTGATAGATTTCAGTCAGTCACTTTTGAGCTTTATATATTAAGATTTAGGTAATTATGCAAATATATAAATTGGCTTGTGACCAATAAAAGAAGATTTACGAATCTTTTAGGGGCATAGATATCTAACTAATGCCACTAATGCATAACTTTTATTCTACGACTCTATATCGCATCTTCATATTTATCTTTATCTTTATCATCGGAGTGCAAAGAAATTATTATAGAAAAAACAGTTGATATCGCTTTTATGCGAATTTCCAAAATTTATAGAACAAACATTTTTGGTTTTGTAGTTCTAAGCCACTTTGACAGGAAATGCGTTAATTTCATCTAGCCTTATATATACTGATCAACTGATCCCAAAAAAATAAACCTAATAATACTTAAGTCCCTGACAATGTCATACTAGAGTCCCGCGGTGACCCTCCGTGAATCCAGGATAAAAGTAGACCATGGATCTTATTACAAAACGTGGTTTAACTATTAGGCTAGGACTTTAAAAATACCAAGTATTTTTAAAGTCCTAGCCTAATAGTTAAACCACGTTTTGTAATACAAATTTCGATCATCAAAAACGGACTTTAAAAATACCAAGTATATTTAGAGCCCGTTTTTGATGTTTGAAATTTGTCTTTTTATTGTCATTATAGTCAAACTGTCAAAATGTTACCAATGATAATTTGAAGTTAACATTTTGATTGTTTGTATGTGATGTTTAAACGACAAGAACCGACTTTTATTTATCAAAGTTATAGACTAATTCTCAAACCACGTTTTTTAATAAGATGGATTGAGTTTATCTATTATTTAATCTACAAATAATGGTAAGATATATCAATGAAAAGCAAACTTAGAATGGAAGTCTTTATTGTCTTACGAACTAAGCAACAATATTTACAACAGTACTCACTTATTCACACAACAATCAACAACAACAAGTCAACAATCAACAAAAGAGGTTCACAATAAACAGATGTATGTGGGTGAGTTTAGGTAAGTATAAAATAAAATATATAAACAAAATTTCTAAAAAGGTAAGCTTGGTATCGCCAAATTTTCATTAAAAGATTACAGAGTTATTATATTAGACAGATTAAAGAGTTTGTATTTGACGAATAAGAGGGTAGAAAAGGTTTGTAAAGGCCGAGATTTTTAAATGATATCGCAAAAACAAAAACAAATGTAGGTAAGTACATAATGATATCACAACAATAAATGTACTGATTATATTCACAGTAAGTATGTAATTTTTTCAGATTAACAGGTATGGCAATTCTGAAATGGTCATATAATAATATTTGTGAAATAAAATATGAATGCCAATAACAAACTTTCAAACATAAAAAATGTTAACGTAGTGAAAACTTAGATCTTATGCGATCCCTTTTTAGTATGAATGATGGTTTCATAGACGGGCACTTTGAAAGGTATGGGCTTTTCAACAGGCACTATAATATGCTTCACCACCTCGAATGGAACCTCTTTGATTTTCGGTACGCGGACCTCCTTATGTACTGGATAAGGTACTGACTTCTCAACAGGGATAGACACCTCCTTTATAATAGGGATTACAACCGCTTTGGGCACAGGGATATGAATAGGGACGGGATGCGGAACGGGGATTATTACAGGCTGGTTGATTTTAAATTCTACGTTCTTCGGTATGGGGACAACAATTTCCTTATAATGTTTGATAGGTTCCGGGTTTTCTTCGTAGACATGTTGGTGCACTGGGTAAGCAATTGCTTTCAAGTCGTGTCCGCCGTGACCTCCGAAGTCCTGGCCACCCTCACTTTCCTCGTAACCGCCGTATTCGTTGCCACCGCTGTAGCCACTCGCTTGGAACTGAAAAAACACGAGTTGGTTCAACTGTCAATGGGTTCTCTAAGGAACAAAAAGTGTAATAAAAAGGAAATAAAACGTATAGTATGACAAGAAGTAATAATTTATACCATAAATTTAACTAATTTATTTAATTACAAAATGTAATTCAAGTTTTATTTGTTCTTATTTTTGGGGGAAACTTCTCGGAAACATAATACTATGTACAACAGAAATTTGGTCTCAGAATAATTCAAATAAGCCTTCATTCAGATAAATTATAAAAAAAATTGCCTACCCAAATGAAATATGAGTAAAAAGGTTTATAGCTTTATTTAAAAAACTAGTGGGTGCTCGCGGCTTCGCTCGCATTAAGAAGTAAAACTTGCATCCCCTATTTCACCCCTTTAAAAGTGGCATATCCAAAAATCCTTTCTTAGCGAATGCCTACGTTATAATATCTACCTTCATTCCAAATTTCAACCCAATCCGTCCAGAGGTTTGGGCTGTGCTTTGATAGATCACTATATCAGTCAGTCAGTCAATCAGTCAGTCACCTTTGAGTTTTATATACATAGATATATGGTACAAATAAGTAGGTTTTGGAAAACCTGAATGTCTAAAAGGCGCGCGAACATGAAAACGTAATAAGTACCTAAAGGTATGCCTTTACTCATTTATTACCTTCCTAATATAACCTATAGAGAATTGATCAATATAATAACCATTACATTACTTCATACTTTATGTGATTTACTAAGCACAAAGTTTAAAAAACAATACAACCGTAGAGAATGGCAAGTTCCGGTTCCAAGCACAATGAACCTATGCTTGTTTTATTGGTGAAATAAGTAGGCTATTGAACGTTATGTAATTTATTGTCTGACGGAAAGTAGTCCAATCTATTAGAATGAAGTTTGAAAGGTAATGTTACTCGTATTTACTTCCGTAGAAACTCGAGCAAATAAAGTGCGTATTAGACTAATCATAAGCACAGAATACATAATACAATCATAAGTACTTCTTTGATGCACATATGATATGCAGTAGATGATGATGATGATGATGAAAGTTAATGTATTACTAATATAATGCTTGTAAATAATATAATTAATAGGGCTTCCTACCCTATACTCTCTAAAAACTACACTGACTGAAAACTAAACTACACTGAATGGCAAAACACATGCTTTTGCAGGCGTTTGCTTAGCGCTATGTGACACGCCCCAAATTAATTAACTATACATATTTTTTGTGTTGCTTGCTAACGACTTGCTTACTCTAATATAATTGTACATTTCAATAAATACATACAAATACATATAATAAATAGAAGAGAGTATGTATCTCAAACACATATAACAGTCTTAGAAGCACCTGCATTCTCCCAACCTTCTTGAGACAATAAAAAGGAGCCTCGTAACCTCTTTTTTACTGCGCATTATATTTTCTGTTAGCGAAAAAATACATAACGTTTTTAGTAGCCAGAGATCCTTGGGGAACTGCTCGGGAGTTCATCAATGTGCCTTTACTATTGATACTTGTTACTAATAGGTCTGGGAATAGTTTTACTGGGAAAAACCAATGTAGGACAACTGGCGCAAATACTCTTAGATTTAAATAGAAATAGAAAATCATTTATTAAGACAGACTACAAAACATACACACACACACATATATACAATAAATAAGAAAATAAGTCTGCCTCAACACAGCTCCAACTCAGCATAATGCTGATTACTGGAAGTAATAAGAAGTAATAAATCGACTGATATTTTGTAGTAGACAGAAAGATGCTTTATTAAAAACACCAGCACAATACAGAAATTTACACGAATATAAAAAATTTAATTCTAGTGTCTTTACCGGCGACCTTATCGCTAAGAGCGATCTCTTCCACTAGAAGTTCCGTCTTTTCTTCTTTCGTAGTCCCTATTTTATTTCTATTTTAATTTGATTGATTTGACATTATTGTTTTGTTAGTAAGCGTAAGTTATGTCAAAAACATTTGTCAGATTATGACTAAGGTGATATTGCTTGTATAAGAGTGGTGATCAACAGAGGTCGAAAATTCCAAACTGCCGCGCCGTTGCCTAATATAGTAACCGGAATCTACCATTTTAACTGATCCAAGGAAGCGTAAGAAAACATCTTGACTTTATAAAGTTGATGTAAATAAGTCAGGCAGCAATTAACTAAGTTAGTATTCAAAACATTTGAGACTAAATTTCAATAAGATACTTGTCAAGTTAAAGTATTATCCAAGTCAATTTGCATCGCTCAGTGACTTTACCCTAAGTTGTAGGTATTTAAGTCAAAGATTCAAACTTCATTTTAAGTTGCTAATTGTTATTCCTAACGCGTAACAATCTTTATTAAGTCTAGACTTTGGTGTTAGGTCTCAATGTGAGCATAATTTTATTCTAGGTGTCTAATGTCTGATTACTTTTTCGAAATGTACGAGTAATGAGGTACTTATTTTATCGATATTATTATATTCTCGTAACGTTAATTAAATATTTTTTCATTTAAAATTTCTCAGCCAAATGTTGATAGAGATAGGTGAATATTGTCAATGAGTAGAGAAGCCTAAATTTCACTTATCGATTGGTGTACTTATGTACCTGGGTATACTTAGGTTTATCACATTTCCCAGCTCTACCCGTCCCATAACATATACTAAAAAGGCCATGTTTTACCAGTACCTAAAGGCCTCTAAAATATTTTGTAAAGAACCCTGCCCTAAACCATATTCTCCCTGCAGTATAATATCATAACATTCGGCAAAGGCTTCTATTTATGTCATCCGAATTTTTTAATATACCGTCATACAATAGGAAATACTTTTTTACGGTGCGTTACGGTACGGTGATATCCTAATATTAATTCGGATTATAGTAAAGTTATTTGGTACTTATCCGGAAGTTTTTCGTACATCACTTATATTATAGTAAATTAAACATTTTGCATAATATTTATCTATTGTATTTTTGTATAGTCATTTACGAAATACTGTTATAATATAAAACAAAAAAGTTGGTGACAAGGGATCCTTAAACTGTAAACTGGCCAGAGTATTTTAAGAGATTTTCCAAAAGTAGGTTAGTTATAGCTATTACTATGGTCAAATCTTACATTCGTGGATAATTAAATAAATAAATATTTCAGGACATATCACACAGCGGCCAGCGCCATCTAGCCCCATACTAAGCTTACGCTTGTATCATGAGTACTAGATAACGGATATAATACTTATATACTTTTCTTTTGTAAATACATACTTATTATACAAACAAACGACCAGACTCAACACAAGTAATAACAAATTTTAATATTCATAATTACTTGTGTCGCGCGGGAATCGAACCCGCACCCCTAGATTAGAAGGCAGAGCATTTCCTACAAAGCGTTACGTATCAGATACATCTTTGTAGTGTGGTGTAGTGTGTTCTTCTATATTGAGCAGTCAAGAATAGAAAGGCAACAAACCTGTCTTCTGCAGCGTTTTAGGGGAAAATATTTAAATGTGTCCTTTTTAAATGAAAACAGGTTTTCCCTTGAACATAATTTGCCTGATGGTAAGCAATAACTGTAGCGTAAAATAAAACTAACCTGTTGATCTTGTGCATTGTTCTGTGCCTGTTGTAAATCCTGGATTTGGAAGTTCTCGAAGTTTTGGAAGTTCATGTAGGGACTCCATTGTGACTGCTGCGCTGATGCTGCGATGAAGAGGAGGGGGAACAGCTGTGGGAGAGGGAGAGATACAATAAGATAAGTTCATAAAAAGGAAAACGCAATATATTTTTTCCTTTATTAATCTCTTTTACAAATATTTGTCATAATTTAAAGAATGCTGAAATGAAATGCTTCTTCTTCTTCTTATCGAATGAGAGTGGCCAATTCTAGTGTCGAGAGTTTTCAAACCGCTCTAAGGGCCTCTGACATGGCTTAACGACTGCCGTACTAGACAAACAGCCAGGACCTATAATTTAACGTGTCATCCGACCCACGTTAATGTAACGCTGACCTGAGTTCAGGTAACAAATAAGCTGAATAAAACTTATTTTTATGTTTCTTTTAAAAGTAACATTGTATATTAAGTGGAGGTTCTTCACACTCACGCCAATATTACGAGTATACAGGAAAAAATATAATATGTAAGTGTGTAATTCCACAAATATTTTTACCTTAACTACAACTAAGCAATTTCCTTCCAACATCGAAAGACACTAGTTTTAACTAGACCCCCATCTTCCAATCTGCCCCTGCCCGTGCCCTATGAGGGTGCTATCACGCTAACTGGGCCTTCAATCAGGCTCGCCAGCCATGTGTCGCTGTGATAAGCCAGCCGCCGGTAAATAAGGCCAGGAGGACCGTTAACACCAGTGTAGCCATGTTTTTGGTAGGTAGTGGTACAAAAAATATTTTTTACTTAAAAGTTTTTTTTCCGCTACATAGCTTTTTTCTTTTTATTTTCTAGTTTTTTTAGGTCCAGTCGTAACTAGAAGATGGAGTATTGTTTGTAGGTACATATATATGTGCATATATGTGTAAATGTGAAACTATTATAATTTGTGTTTTACATCATACTTAGTTCATAAACTTATAGGTATATTTTTTTTACACTTTTTTAAAAAAAAGGAAATAATAGAAATAAGGAAGAAGACAGTTGAAAAACCAAAAGATCGATATCAGTTTTAAATACCATTGCCTAAAATAGTATCTATGTTTGTCTAATTTTTATTATTGGACCTCTTTGTAAACGTCTCATCTTGTCTGTTTGTTTGCCTACCTTTTTGTACGTGCGTGACGTCACAGCCAGCCCCAACGGAAGACCAGCGCTGGTTGCTTCCACACAACCAGCATTATGCTGAGTTGGGGCTGTGTTGTGGCAGATTTTATGTTTGTTTGTTTATTATGTTCTTACATGTGTTTGTTTCTCTGATAAATCTGCCATAATAAATGTTTTCTTTATTTCTTCTTTCTTTCTAAAATTAAGTTATCTATTCATAAATATAGTTCACTTTTAAAATATAATACAGTTAGGATATATGTAATTTTAAGATTAAATTGTAAATTGTTTATAACACCTCATATGGAATTACTTTGTATCATTACCACTGGGGAGCATGCACCTCTAAGACACAAGCTATGCTTAGTTTAGAGGTGCAGGCACACATACTAGTATGACTATTAATATGTTCCTGAGACACAAGCATTCTTGCTTAGTTCAGAAGAACAGGATCTATTCATTGCACAAATAAAAATGTACTTTATACATATTCTCTAATATTATATTATAGGCTACTATTGTATATTTTAAAATGTTGTTTGTGTCAATAAATGATTTATTATTATTAAAAAAAAAATAAAAAAAAAATGTTATATGTCAGTTAATATTGAGATAATATTTCATGTACGACATGTCTCAATTGGCTATCACATCGATAGAACTAGTTCGAACGGATATGAACAACTGTCGTAAAATGAAGTCTGCTTCAAACTTGCAACCGAAGGCTGAATAAATTCCCATGCAAAGAAGATTAAAGAGGATTTAACTGGTACATTACTCTGATAGCGAGCGCTGTGAATTAAGTTTTAAAAAACAGTTTATATATATCTTCATATATTCAAACTCCATTAGACTTTGTCCTTCTCATACATAAAATTGTTAATATTTCCTTTCAAGAAAATGTATGAAACGCCTATCGCTACGGACCCCTAAGATACAGGCTATTGCCTAGCTTGGGGTTAGTTGAAAATATATGTAAAGCAAGCGTTAGTATTGATTACTTTCCCATATTAAAGTGAAGAATATTTTAAATATAAAACTTTTAAAATATAATCGACTTTATTTGTTCCGTGACAATGCCTTTTTACGTCTATACTAGTTTTGGTTTAGTTTAGTTAATCGCAAAAATAATTTTAATTGCTCCACCCCAACACAAACTGATTTCATCCACACTTCTCATATTTCTCCTTCGTATGAAGTATGACTGGTCTATTCGAGGGTCGAGAGTTATAAAATCGCCCTGAGGGCCTCTGACATGGCACGGAAGCGCCCTTGTAATTCCCCATACGCAACACACCAAAGAAAAACTTAAATTGCACTTTATAATCTTCCATCCACAAATAGTCGCAGTATGGGCGTGTTTTAAAAGAGTTTAGACCGTTTATCATTCGATCCGTGGGCGAGACAAAGCATTTATCATAGACTCGATTTTTCAAATTTCAAACGCGTATGCTCATATCTCAGGGATTGCAAGGGGCGGGCTTCTTCCTGGTAGAATTTAAACCTATATATTTAGGTACGTAAGTATCTACTTACTAGATATAAAGACTAATATAACATTAAAATCAAAGGCCCATGAATATATTGATTTGTTTAACATACATAGTTGCTCTCGGAAAACAGTACTCGTAGCTCTCGAGTTTGTAAAAGGATTGGAATACTAATAATAAATCAATCCACAAAATTGTAAACAAAATTATAATTATTGCTACAGAGCTCAAGAAAAAATGACTATCTAATCAATACCGTAAAATCTCGTCCCATTGTCAATGGTTAACCCATATGCGATGAGTTCTAGAACAGAACTCTTCAAAGAACCCATGCCAGGAAAATCTTATCTCGTTGTTTTATTTTACACGGAATGTGTATGCTCTTGACCATAATTCTGAGCCTAAGCGAACATTACGGTCTAGGATAAAGTGTGTTTACTCGGTAAGAACCGATTCACTCTCGCTTGAAAGATAAAAACTTCGTAGATATTTTCGTGGTGTATTTATGGTCACCCTACACACAGTAGCCGAGCTATATTTTTGAGTAACGTTAGTGTGACCGCGGCATGATAAATGTTATTTGTTGGGGCAATATTGTCGTTGAATTACGATTTTTATGTGTTTCGCCTTTTTAATCCCCATTTTTATGGGAAACTATCGGATATTTGGCAGATAGATTCGATTTTGTGGTGAAAGTTTGGTTTGATATAAATAGAAAAAACCTATGCCTACTTATGAATCGACTGGTGAATTTAAAACAAGAATAGTTTGTGAATCTAATGGTAAAGGATATACTTAAAGGAATCAAATGGTGATTTTTTTCTGATGGTTATATAATTTTCGTATAAACTGATTTAAATAATAATTATATGTAACGTTACATTAGGTGCATCATGGATTCAATATAGCGCTTCTTTAGAATCCCGGATTACATCTAAAACGCCGCATCGGCGGAATATATAGGCAGAATATTTGATAAAACAAATTTATGTAACAACTACTATGTAAGACAATATTCGTGCAAATAAATGAATTTTGATTTTGTTTTTTTTTTCTATACGCTTGAGAAATATCACATACAGAAATGAAACTTTTACCATCTCAAAGCCACATCCTAGCACGTAACTTGACAAATAAATCGAACAAAACTTTGCATTTGAACCAAATTCAGTGAACGGTAAAACGAGCATGAAAAACAACAGTTATGTACTTAGACTTATGTAACAGTTAACTGGTTAGACATAACTTGATTCGATAAGTTAACGGCTATTTTGTTAATGGTGTTATTATTATGATAACAGAGACAAATATTATTATAGTAAGTATAGGAAACAAGAGAAAGAAATCATCTAACTACTATAAAATAATAAAAAGAGGGCACTTAGAAAATCTTTAGTAAATCCTTAAGAAGGTCTAATTGCTCCAGCCCACTACCAGAGGGCAGCGTGCCCAGAATACTGGTCGCATTACCACGCTGCATGGCAATGCTGATACGTTATGCAAAATATAGGCCAGCATTATTATAGTCGTTGCTTACTGCTTCGTTCGTAATATTTTGCCATATTATGTAGTAACAATACCAAAATTCGTGATGATCCTTCGCTCCGTTGCATCGTTTCAATGTTGTTTTGATTTTTTAAGTCTTATCAGTCTTATCTTTTCATAATAATTATATGAGAACTTCCTATAGTTTTTGACTAATAAATATAACAAGACATATGTAATAGTACTGTCACTTCACACTTTGAATATATAGCACCTTACTTTCTAATAGCTTCCGAATTAAATAATTATTAATTTAAATCTCCCTTTTCTATTTGTACTAATTAATATAATAATTCAGAAGACTACAGCTTAAAATTTAAATATAAAATTTACACCGGCAAGGATTTTACAATCCCATATTTTCCCTAATTTTATTTCACTTTTATTACGCACAAATAAATCTTATTTTATTTATTAATAGTATTTAATTCTATTTCTGGTATTCACAAATATTTTAATAATAACTAGCTAGTTATTATTATTTTTTTGACAATTAAATGATTAAAATGATCACAAAAACACTCACATATGAAATTGCTGAACACATTTTGGTGCGGTTCACACAGATACTAGTGATGTCACAACGGATTTGCAAGCGGTTTTATACTCAAGTGACAGGGCGGTGCGAAGTACTATGCGAATTTAGGGTTCCTTGCTCACTACACATTTGAAAACCCCTGTATTGCTAATTGACTCCTTCATTGACTATCTAAAATGATTGAAAAAAGTAAAAAACAGGTGTTTATTCTTCATCTTATCGAATGAGAGTGGGCAACTCTGGTGTCGAGAGCTTTCAAACCGCCCTAAGGGCCTCTGACATGGCTTAACGACTGCCGTACTGGTGTTTAGTTACAAGTTAGGTAATAAAATCATTGGGTAATAAATATCTATAGGCACTTATAACAATATGTTAATTAATTTTATATTGAAATTGTAGCGTTCTATTTCTATTTTTCAATAGGAGAATGTAACATCCGCTCAACATATCCATATAAATATAAAATCATAATCAGAAGTCATAAACCTCTTCCCTCGCCGCTTACCATCAGGCAAATAATGGTTAACTGCAAACTGTTTTTTTTTTTTTAAATACATAAATTTTTTAGTTAGTATTTAAATGAATCTTTTTCACAATTCCAACGGAAACAACTGAACTTAAATAGTAATGTTTGAATATCCACAATATGAAAGTGTTTCCAGTTTTACTGCCTACTTGGCTTGATGTTATATTTATTTTTTCAGTTTTATATATTTTCAATAAATAACATGTCAAAAATAATAATATTTTGTACAGAACCTCATCAAAATAGTACACTTCTATGCGAATCCAATCACTTATTTTTGCTCCACATCAATTACCAACTAAGTTAGACCTCTCCATGTTTAACTTGTCATTCGTAAGAGGGATCTTTCTTATTTGGATCATTATACCACTGAAGACACTTTTACTATCGACTTAATGTATGTGATTATTATAAGTTGTAGTAAATACATTGCTTGTTAGATTCAGGTTAGTAGATAATATATCACAGTTATATATGCAAATAGGTATTAAAGATAAATTAAAATCAAATCAATTCAAATATTTCAAATAGATGAGAGTTAATAAATTTTAGGCAGATACTAGATCAGTCGTTGTTTATTTTTATTTTTTCCTAAAAAGGTGGTTATACATCTCTCTGAACATAGTGAACATTTGGTTATAATTTTTTTTCTTTGTTACGATTAAATCTCACGACACAAATGATTTCGAAAACAAAAGATTTCTTTCAAGTTTTCAATACATAAACTGCAATGTACAAAGAACTATTCGAAAACCTCGTGTTTACCAAAAGTAATTTTATTTCTTCGTTTTCGATCATTCCTTACTTTGTAATTGAATGAAACTATCTCAAACATTAGGGTCAGTACACAGGACAGCATAAAACTTCGACAAACTTTAAGAATAGATTTTGGAACTATAATGAGTAATTAAAATTATCGGATATTAAAATGGCTGTACTTATTATGAGCTATCTTAATCAACGGATATTAAATCTTTCCAAGTTAATAGCAAAAATTATCACATATTTCACACACCAATACAAATATGTCATATTTTGTTTCGCATACATAATATGTGCGAAACACACACAAACACACACACACACACACACTCCTAAGCACACATGCTCATTCAGAAGGCTTAAAATAATATGAAACTAAAATTATGTTCGTTTCCAAAAATTTCAGATTCATGCAGGTCCAATTCTCCCTTTCTTGAAGCCAGTAAAAGAATTCTTTTGTGTCTTGATTTAACAAAAAATAATATCAGTGAAAAGCTACTATAGGTCTATCTATGCATGTTTTGAACAAGCTTAATAGCAAAAGTAAATGAGTTACTTACCTTTTTAATACTGAAATTAGAAGTACAGATACAAATCTACCAGTGTGCATAACCCCTTACCTCCAGATGGAAAAAATAAAGATATGAGATATTGCAACCTACTTTCAATGTTATGTTATCTCTAAGTCTTTTCCTTATACGTACTACCTTTTATTTTTTTCCTAAGGGATCATGTAACCCAAATGTAACCGAGTTTTTGTTGTATAATGTATCATATCTAAATACAATCTCCTTGCGCAAATACAAATAAAAGTTATGTTTTGGTTTAGTTGTTTACAAAACCTCTGTCATGTAACGTTTCCATCGAATTGCTTACTTACGGTTTCTTGAATAATTCATTATAAATGAACGCTGCGACTGCTCCTTAACCGACTTCAAACAACAAACTTGATGGTTTTTAGGGTCAAGTTTGTTGTTTGTAGTCGGTTAAGGAGCAGTCGCAGCGGAAAAACACTACTTATTTCTCCAGTTTCATTTACAATGGATTTCCGCCAAGAAACGCCTGATTCAATATCTAAATTAATTATAATAAAGTTCCCATCAAAACAATTTATACGTGCTATCTTTGGCGGATATCGAGCTTTCAGTCAATCACTACACGTAAAAAATCTCTGATTAAAGAATCGAACTAATCATCGTTTTATTAACCAGGAGTAAGTTAAAATAGATAAAGAAGAAAAGTCAGGGGTCTTTAAATCTAGAGTTAATAGGTATCTTCTAGGTAAACGTGTTACACCCTAGGCTGCAGCATTGCTTAACAGCAGGCAGGCCGTAGTCAACGCAAACCTATCTCACGTAAAAAAAAGAACATAAAAGTATCCTAAATATGCACAACCAAATATATTCAACAATTCTTTAATTATATCATCGCTATGGGCAGGAAACCCAATGTTCCTAGTACCTACTGAAATCAGATTTAAAAGTAAAAGATAAAACAATAAAAGAAGTGATTGTTTGCTTTGTGCAGAGATAATAGCGAACAAAGAAGGCTACTCGGTTCATGCACTGATAGGGTGACCAATATTACTAGAGAACTGAGATGGTTTTTTTTAAAGGGCTATGCAGCTGATTGCCAAATGCTACCCTTGCTGCGTCACCGGACGATAGACTGAGATGGCTTTTGATGATATATCAAGTACATACTACTCAACTCTACTCAAGAACCTGATTCCTAAGACTAAACTTTAAAAATAGTCATTTTTTAAGCGCGTGCATTATGGATTATTCGTGTTGCTAACAGAACATTTCTACAAAAAACTTTTTAAAACCGCCAAAGAATATTTTTGTAGTAGATATTTTGCATTTATTAAAAGTTGAAAGGAAATTTGTTAGTAAAGTAAGGCTGTGTACTTAACTTCTGCAAACTGTAAATCAGTAAATCAGTTCCAAAAAGGCTATCAAATCAACGCATATCATACGCTGTATCTACTTTACAGACGTTTTAAGTGAAACAGGCATTGATGCACCCTTAAACAACGATTCTGAAACACATTTAGCGACAAAATAATCTGGTAAAAAAATTACTTATATGTATTTAACAGTCATGCAAGCAAGCGAAGAGAAACATCTGTTTTTCATCTTGACGCACCCTGGTTCGAATCCGGTCCAACACCAATGACTTGTTTTCATGTTACATTTGAAGTTATAAGGCGCCTGAGATGTATCTGCTCAAGAGAAGTCTCCTAACGAATTAATTTTCAGTCATGAAGAAATAAGACTGAAAGAGTCCGCTTGCTTAGTGTTCCCAAAAATCCGCCTAATTAGGCTATGATTGTCACCCCACACATTAGTAGAACGCCTTCCGGTAGAATGCGCGACCATCTTGACGTAACAGCAATTAAACTGCACTTTTGTTTGTCTGTCTGTTCGCATAAGCATTGCATAGAACATATATATCTACATACGTACATAATTATAGCTACATGAAGTTTGCGCAATGATGAGAAATGGGTATTATATGGGTTCCATGGCATAATCTTACAAAAAACGTAGCGGCGATCTGGTACTACTAGCGTTAATCCGGAAAAATCTTTTTATGTTACTCCAGGATGTAATCTAACAATATACCAAATGTCATTCAAATTGATTCAGCTGTTTGAGCGTAAAGAACGAATACAAAGTTGCAAGCATTTTCCTTTATAATATTAGTGTATTTTACTAGCTAAACAGTTACGTATGTAAGAAGCACTACCGTGATTTAAAAAAACAAGTCCATAAAAAATATACAAAATTTAATTGTATTATTATTCAAGTTATATCAATTTATATCATAATAAATATATAAGTACCTAGTTGTAATATTTTTAACACAATAAAAAGCTATGGTATTTGTATGTGTCTTAATTTTTCACATTATTTTCTTCTCTGTTGGCGATACTTTCGGTACCTCATTCTGGTTTAAGTCTACTTTGGTTCCATTTTGTTCAAGTAACTTTTTCCTGCAACATAAAAGCACTATATTAAATTATCTATTTACTTATAAGTCGACTCTTTAAGTAAATATAAAAAGGAGTTTTTAAATCGTATGTAACATATTCCCTAGATAGTTTATTCTTGATATAAACTCGTTCTTAGGTAAGGAGTTCACAGGAAACATAATCAACATAGTTAGCGGGCAGATATAATATTGTTGAAATTAAATAAATTTTAAATAAACACTTTAAAATAGTGTATCTAACATCAAGAGTTTATGATAAGTTCAAGATAAATCAGTAAATGAAACTGATTTGGGCGGTTCCGTGGGTCGGATGACACGTTAAATTGTAGGTCCCGGCTGCATGTCTAATACGGCAGTCGTAAAACCATGTCAGAGGCCCTTAGGGCGGCTTGATAAACTCTCGACCAGAGTTGGCCACTCTAATCCGATAGGAAGAAGAATAAGTTGCTATTATAGTTTATAAATTGTTTTTAATAAAAGTAAATATAAAGTGTAACTTACTTTTCCTTGAACAATTCGTTGGATATGTTGATAAGTGGCGCCTCTGTAATCAGGTGAAGTACCAGACTTAGTACTAAGCTCACTAACAGAGCTCCGCACGAGTATACAAACTGAAAAAGAAAATTTATTATTAGTTAATTTATTTAAAATCCAATTAGCCCAGGTAGTCTGGAAGAGATTTTGGTGATAAGGTCGCCACTTGTTGCACTATATCTCTCTCTCTTTCTCTCTCTCTCTCTCTCTCTCTAGAGTGGTATTTTTTCATAACTAGGGGGTCGTGACTCCCCCGCAGAATGATTTCGTTAGGGGATTACGAATAGTAGTGCACTAGCACAAATATTTTTTAATATATTTCTTGATAATTTATTTCATGTGGTTATAAAGAATTTTCCAATTCGTTGTGACGAAAAGTGTCATGATTGGAAAATTCTATTCAATTAATAAATTCAGAGTTTGTACCAATGTAGTAGGCAAGAAGGCAGTTTTTTATATAAATAAAAAATAAAATAAATAAATATTCCGGGACATTGCACACAGCGCCATCTAGCCCCACACTAAGCAAACGCTTGTGTCGTGGGTACTAGATAACGGATATAATACTTATATACTTTTATTTTGTAAATACATACTTATTATACATACAAACTTATTATATATTCAAGCAACATTTATATTCTGTGCTTTTAGATGGTTTTACTACGTACTTTGTATGTTAAGTTCGTATGAGAAATATCATCAGACCGCCCTAAGTTGTTTAGCCAGCCAATCAGAGGCCCTTAGTACCAAACTGGCG
The DNA here is from genome assembly GCA_964023185.1 of Macaria liturata. Taxonomy (NCBI): domain Eukaryota; kingdom Metazoa; phylum Arthropoda; class Insecta; order Lepidoptera; family Geometridae; genus Macaria; species Macaria liturata. The sequence continues at coordinate 5,883,855 of OZ026822.1, forward strand.
ACCTACAATATAACTTGTCATCCGATGGAAGCGCCAAAAATAAAAGACCACTGTTTGGTCACCCAGACAACGACATAACATGACAATCGCGCCGACAATTGCTTATCATTGCCCTCTACGATATAGTATTTCACCAATGTAAGATGCATAGATACTGTAAGTATCGTATAGATGTAATTTGTTTAATTAAAATCTTCTATCTTTTATCTATATCTATATATTATATAAAACCCAAAGATGACTGACTGACTGACTGACTGACTGATATAGTGACCTATCAACGCACAGCCCAAACCAATGGACGGATTGGGCTGAAATTTGGAATGAAGGTAGATGGTATGACGTAGGCATAGGTACGCTAAGAAAGGATTTATGGAAATGCCACTTTTAAAGGGGTGAAAGCAAGTTTTACTTCTTAATGCGAGCAAGGCCGCGTGCACCCACTAGTTGATCAATAAAATCTTTGTTTAATACTTACAATAGAGTACACGTGATAGGGCGCTGGTCCTCGTGCATTGAACTTGTACAGCTGTATTACTATCGGATGTACCAGATACAGGCAGTAGGATAGCTTGCTGAGTGGTACAAACCTGTGCCAGCCGAGCAAGTCTGTGACTAGGGCTGGAATAGACAAATATAAGCAGAAATTAGTTTCGTAAAATAAATATTAATATTAGATGTTAATGATGTTATGGAATGTTATTTTTATGCTATAAGTCACATTTTGACTTATGCGGGATAGCACATAAAATCCCTGTGACCCTGTGACCGTAAAAAAGTCTTAGGTTTTTTTTACAATTACAATTGTTAATTGCAATTAAATTTTCTGTGTCTGTGTCTGTGAATTTCTTTTGAAAACATATTGTTATTATGCATTTTTTGTTATAATAAGCTACTTAATGCTAAATTTAACTTTGTAAAACACTTCAATGTATTCTTATCAATATATGTTTTATTTATTTAATAAATAATAAATAAATAAATATTCCGGGACATTGCACATATCGCCATCTAGCCCCACACTAAGCTAATAATTGTACTCATCATTTTATACTTACGGAAGTTCCCATACTCCGAGACACCAATAAGACAGCATATAGCTACAGCCCACACGATTCTGTTCGTGGCAACAACCACAGCCGCTTCTAACGCATCGTAAGGTCTGCCTTCGAATAACAAAGCCACCGCCAGGATGGCATACATCGTCAGGAGAGAGACGGTGCCAATGATGATTGACTGGCCCTGAAACATGAGTCAGAATCTTCTTATCGAATGAGAGTGGCCAACTCTGATGTCAAGAGTTTATCAAGCCGCCCTGCTCTGACATGGCTTAACGACTGCCGTACTAGACAAACAGCCGGGACCTACAATTTAACTTGTCATGCGACCCACGGAGATAGAATTCAGTTGGTAGTTTCCTTCCCAAAGAGAAAAAACAGAATCTCCTATATTTTACCCAAGACTTCTTTGTTTGCCGCATGACAGGCTTACGTTTGACCACAGTTTGTCTGATACAGTAAGCACTACCTATAAGTAGTCAAAGATGTAGCACGCTAGCTTAGAAAAATAACTAAATAACACTTACAAAATTGGAATAGGGCAATTTCGACGAATAATCTTCACAAACTCCACGCTTTCAATTTATCTGTCTTTGTATGGTTAATAGAACATTCTAAGACGATATTATTTTAAAGTTAGTTTTATTTATGGTTCCGAAACCTTCGCTTGTGAATATTTTCATTCATTTTCATTACAGATTTGCAACTTATCATTAGTTACTTATTCTAACGTGTTTCCACTCACCTTCCCAACAGCATTTCTATGTTCAGAAGGCTTGTATACAGTAATGAAGTATCCCATAACCATCCCTACAAGATAGGCGCCGACTCGAACATGACTCTTACTGTATATGTAGTGCAAGTCTGTGAAATTACGCCGGAGGCTGATTGCTCTGTGAAAACCAAAAGTAAATAGATAATATATCAGAGCTAATTTGTTTGATTTTACACCCAACGTGTTTTTTTGTAGTGGCAATTATAATTCTAGGCATAGACCCATATTACAGATAGATACATAAACATTGTATATTTATAGTGACATATTGGAGGTACACGTACATATTTAAATTTAATTTTCAATGTAGTATATATTTACAAGTCTTAAACATAATATTAAAATATATAATATAGTACCTAAAATAATATATGAAGTAAAATAAAACAAACAAAAATTAATCAAAGAGCCCACCCCGGATTGCTCCCGGCGCAAAGGTTCCCATTACGCTCGCCGCGTTGCCACGTTGAATCGCGATGGCTAACCTTTGCACCAAAAACGATCCAAAAAAAAAAAAATTTTTTTTTTTTAAATAAATTTTCAATGTTATATTTTGATAGAAATTTGCACGGCGCACGCTCTATGGGTAGGAGTATAGAGTTGCTATGTAATCACACCATCTACATATATTTACCTATATTCCGCAATAAATATCTTTGACTTTGAAAACTTACTTGAAAGTAAACGGCAATATATCCAATCTGCGCGAGTATACATTATAGCCGAGGTGTCCAGTAGAAACTGCCGCTATTATCACAAACAATGTCGCGGCAAGTTTTTTGCTCTTCCTAAATATGAAGAACAGAAATGTAGCCAACACAGCTAGTTGGTAGTCGTTTGATATGTACCAGGTTACTACATGACACTGAAAGAATGAAAACATTTGAATAAATAATATATATATATATATATATATCGGCTCCCAGTGGTAGGTACTACTTTTGTCAATACAGGATTGCATTTGACTGTACTTTGTCTGATTGAAAGTTATTTTTTAATGAAGTCGGCCTGCGTCACAATAAAGACTATATTCTTGATGCTATGCATGCATGCTAACACATGACTTCACCATCACATTCTATCAGGTGAAGTAGAGTGAAACGTAAGGCCTTCATAAATCGTAATGTAACAGAAGAGCAGACTGACCCCATAATATTAAAATACTACTAGGTACTTGATTTCAAGTGCGATATTCTAATAAAGAACTGAAGAAGATAACGGAAGCTATGGGAGGAACACCTTAATAAGATGGCAGACACAACTTGGTTAAAAATTATAAGAGAGAGAGAGAGAGAGAGTAAGGCTTTGGAGGCCTATGTCGAAAGACAAGCTGAAGAGAATAAAGACTTATTTATTTTATTTTTATTTATAACTTTTAATTTAATTGGATTTGATCCCATTCTGTACTTGCTGATTGACCATAAAGAAGGAACAAATAACATTCACACATACAACCGCTAACAATTATTTTTTATATATTGAAAAACATACTTACCAAGCTATGTATATCAGTATTTATCATAAGAAGGCTCTTCCACCAGTATTTGGTACACACTTCCACTTCATCCCTATTTATTATGTTCCAAAAAGGTCCGTCATTCATATACATTGCAGAAGATACTATGTAGGCAATACATAGAGCGTACGGGCCGACTAATCTGAAAAAAAAATGAAACGTCTTAATTATAAACCTTTGCGCAGTTTCTTAACGCAACTTACTTACGTAGTTTTTTTAACGCAAAATATTCCTTCCAGATTAGGATTATTCCTTCCTAGGATTTCCTAGGGCAGCCTTTTGATGTTAGGCACCAGTGTAAGCTTAGATGAAGTGTACGTTTGACTAGAAAGTTTTAGGAAACATAATTGTATTAGCTAACTGGTAGGAAAACCAGTGGAAATTGGTGTTCTCCAACTAATTAACTATCTTTTGGTACTAAAATGTAGAAGAAAAGCGCTCCGTGTAAGTTTTTGGTACTTCTACCGTAAATCGGTGTCGTCCGAGAATTTTGTGTGGCTCAGTGGTTCCAGTTCCCCTGGTTCGAAGCCGGCCCTACACTAATGACTTGTATTTTCAAGTTATGTGTATTTGCACTCGCTTAACGGTAAAGGAAAACATCGTTAGGAAACCGACATGTTTGAGAACCACAATATCCGAGAACATGTATCTTCCGTGAAAGGACCTGGGCGCCCACCACGATGTGTCACTGAAGAAAACTCCCCATCGAATTAATTCTGCGGAGGAGTCACGACCCTCAGTCATGAGCAAATTTATACGACACAAGAGAGACAGAGAGATGTTTACAAGCTTACCTAAGATGTCTTTTGACCAGTGTAAAGAGAAGGTTGCTCTGCTTCCCCATCAGAAGACCTCTGACAATCAACATACCCGACATGGCGAAGAAAGTGTCCACGAGAACGTCGAGATGTGCCACCGAAAGACCGAAAGTAGAATTTAATCTCTGGAAAAAGAAAACAAATATTAAAATATCATTACCAAAGACGTTGTAAAGTAGTAATGACTAAAGTAATTACGATTTTTAAATCAACGATCAATGTTGTTTTAGACCCACAGGGCCTTATTACAAAACAAACAAGTGGCGGCCTTATAGCTAAAAGCAATCTCCTCCAGGCTTCTTCTTGTTGATATCTGCTTGATATTACCATTCTCACATATCACATATAATATCTGTCACCAAGCAGAGCAGAACATCTCATTACAGCTTCGAGCATCAATTACAGACATGATTTGAAAGAAGTTTCAAGAGGTGCCACGGTTGACGTTTCGTTTCCGATTGAAAACTTTTCGAATTCGTAAGTCCCCTAGTAGACATATTTCTGATCTCTTACCTTATTAACATCAAGGCCGTTCAAAACGGGACTCAGCACTAGGTACAAATACTCGTGAATGGCTACAATTATCGCAGCCGTGATGAATCTCATACCATGCAGCACTTTGACTTCGTCTCGACTGACGGTGAACAAGTTGTTGTAATTACGTTTCATGCAAAAGCTGTGCGTGATTTTTCCTGAAAGATAAAGGTAAGATTTTTAAGCGCCCACCACAATGTGTCTGCCCAAGAGAACATAAATAAATAAAGTCATGAGGAAATACGACTTAAGAAAGTGAGAGATTTTTATGGAAAAAAATACAACCATGGCCAAAAAATACACGGCTCAGAATTATTTGTATATGTTTAATTAATCAATTATTTTTATGGCTTGGACAAACAGATTGATTGTTTTTGAAAATATTCTGTTCAATCCGAATTAAGTTTCGTATTCTAACTCACCCAAAAAACTATTCTCGTCGATTTCATTGCCATAAGTTGAATACGCTGCGATTGCGATAAGTAATGCTACCATGTACCTGAAATAGGAATAAAATTAAATTTGTGGACAGAAATAGGCAATTTTATGCAGTTGGCCTTAGTCAATGAACTTTTTTCTTTCAACAGATCAGCTACGCTACGATTTAATTACGACTCAAATCCCTATACATAGAAACAACCATCCAATAGTCTAAAACTCACCAAAACATATAATACTTCGAAGGAGTCTCCAGTTCTACCCCAGCTTTTTGACAATCTCTAGAGTCTAAGCTCACTGTGCCTGGTAAATGGGTGATGTCTAGCATGTGCTGAGCTACCTTAGACACTGAAGGTGCTGAGCATGTAGAGGGAAGGCACACGCCAAAGAAGTGCCGGTTGAACCGACGACCGTCTTTTGTTGGTGTCTGAAAAAACAGAAGAAATTACTTAGTTACTGGAAGATATGGGCTAAGACCTCGGACCAAGAATTGTGATATTTCCTCCAAGGCTAAGACTGATGGGTGTATAAATGTATTCGAACGGTAGGATCTTCGATCAACAATACCAACGGTAGGATCTTTTAAATAAAAAATACTCAATATATATCAACTCATGGACATGATAAACAGTCGTTCGATGCACTGCTTAGCATTTGAGAAAATAATTCAATGTTGATAAACAAGAAATGGCAAAAAGATTATACAGAGAAAAGTTTTAGTATTAATAAGTACTATACTTTTTTGTGTAAGTAATTCAATTTTATTATTTGGATTAACGATTGAACTATAACTACGTAGCATTGTTATAATATGTTCAGTGTCATAACATTAGGTGCAAAGCTTCTCTGCACTTGCTGACTGTTTATTTAGTACTAGTAGGTGCTCGCGGCTTCGCTCGCATTAAGAAGTAAAACCTGCATCCCCTATTTCACCCCTTTAAAAGTGGCATTTCCAAAAATCCTTTCGTAACGGATGCCTACGTCATAACATAAACCTTCATTCCAAATTACAGCCCAATCCGTCCAGTGGTTTGGGCTATGCGTTGATAGATCACTATATCAGTCAATCAGTCACCTTTGAGTTATATACATATACATGTATTTAGATAACTAACCTTATAGTAATCTTCAGCGTCGTCAAAAGGACTCATATCCTTGACCTGGTGTTCAGCAGTACTGTGTACCTGCAGTAAGCAGTACTGATTGCGTAGACCAGGGTGTGTTTCAGTCCAGGGTGATTTCATACATTGGTCGTAGTTCCCAAGGTAAGCCTCGGCCCCGTACATGGAGCCCATTGGAGGTTGCATCGATTCCCATGCTGACAACAAAAGAGTAAAAGTTATGAAGACCACTACGATGTATCAGCCCAAGAAAACTCCTCTAACGACTTAATCCTGCGGGGGAGTCACGGCCCTCAGTTAAGTTTTAAAAAACATATTGAACCTCATATTTTATTACCGTTTTCTTAATATTAGGGTAATTATTACTTTTTATGTGGATAGATTTAGAATAAATTCCACTAATTTAAAGCGAAAGTTTGTGTAATTATGGCTCGGTGGTAATCAGTATATTAGGGTATATGTGTGTTCAATCGCAGTCGAACGGTCCAAGCAAATTATATGAAATACGATATAGAGATAAATAAAAACATAGTAAACGAGAGACGAGTGCTATATTTCATAGATGTACAGTACATACATGTATTTTTATTAATTTTATTATGTGTTTACGTAGTTGATTTTTTAGTTATTTAATGGCCATAAATCGCCACGCCACCGACCAAACTGATTTCTGTCACCGTTTTCTTGCTAAGGTTGCCTGGAAGAGATCACTCAAGGTGATAAGGCCGCCTACTTGTGCATTCATTTATAGTTTAAGTTCATTTCATATTGTATGTGTAATTTATTTTTGGTGTGCAATAAAGTTATATTGTATTGTATTGTATAAATCTATTATTTTACAGTTGTATTGTTATACTCATTTCATGAACAATTTTATGACAAAGTTAATTACAGATGAACGCCATAATTACTTAGAAAATGTAGTAAGAAGAAAAGTAATCGTAATAATAAATGTATAATTATTGTATGGGAACCAACAGGTCATTGTTTCTTTAATACAAAAAATATTATAAAGATAAATTGAAGTAAATTAAAAAAAATGCGCCTACACGTGATTACTTATCAACTGACTTTATAATATGAAGTCAGTTAAAAATAGACTTCCAAGACGCAAATTAATACATAAAATGTAGATTAATTTCAAGTTAATTGCACTTAATCGGTGCGACATTGTTATGAAAAATAATTATCGTAATTTATGGTATGGAGATGGTATAGAATCCCGATAGTCATGGAGCCGTTTTTCTCGACACTCGAGCACTTTTCATCTAGCCACAATGCTCGTTAAATTGCGGACGTTCAATACTCAATTAATAATTAATTTAAATAAATAAATGCTCATAAGGGTAAGTAATCCACTCACTCCAAACTGCCCAAAGGGTGTTATTCTTGACTCCTCTCAGCATATCCATAGTGGCTTTCATACAGTCTTCTTCATCAGGACTCCATCCATCTCCCTCGAGCCTAGAAATAAGGGCATCCACTGCTGGTGTTCTTCTTCTTTGGTCTCCATTTGGACTGATTGAATTTTGGATGGAGGCGTTTACTAAACAAAAAACATTTTTAAACGTTATCAAATACGTATGACTACCTAGGAATAACTTTTGTACTTTGATTTTTATGTACCTAATGTTTTTTTTTGTATAGTATACTAGCTGTAGCCTGCGACTTCGTCCGCGTGGAATAGTTATTTTGGGCATAATATTTATTTTTGAAAACAACCTCTTTAGCTTTCTAAATTATAGCTGTTACCCGTAGTAGCAGCAGCGCACGCAACGGAAGCCCTAAAAGATGAAAAATTTTCCCCGTTTTTTCAAGATTTTCCATTGTTTCTTCGCTCCTATTAGTTGCAGCGTGATGTTATATAGCCTAAAGCCTTCCTCGATAAATGGTCTATACAAAACAAAAAGAATTTTTCAATTCGCACCAGTAGTTCCTGAGATTAGCGCGTTCAAACAAACAAACAAACATACAAACAAACAAACTCTTCAGCTTTATAATATTAGTATAGATTACGTATGAAATATGCATAATAAATGTATTTGTGTATATTTTGAGTGTGTATTGGTCTTTTAACTAATTTATGAATCTAAGTATATCTTTAGTACACCGCCTGTTTACAGTGCTAAGTAATGTCCGTCCAAAATGTTGCCTGGAAGAAATCGCCTAAGGCGATAAGGCCGCCCAATGTGCAGCACTTTAAAATCGTCTAAGGCGATAAGGCCGTCCAATGTGCAGCACTTTAAAATATTTAAGTATATTTTCTATTGTATAATTTCTTTCTTTTGGTGTATATTAAAGTGACATTTTACATACTATATTCTATTATTATTCTATGACACAAGTGTTTGCTAAATATGGAGCTAGTTGTGTGATAAGTCCTGAAATATTTAGTTATTTATTATTATATTGGTTACAATACATAAACAAAGTGTTCAACTAAGTCAGAAGCCCTTAGGGCGGCTTGACAACTGACTCTGAAACCCTGAGGTACTAACTTTATTATAAATTCAAAACTCACATAGTTAATATCACCACCTATCATACATTTTCTGGTTATCACTGGTTACGAAATAGCTAACGCGTGTGTATTCCCCTCGCTACTTGTGACATATCGATTTTGCAATACTTTTCTAGATTAATTTCCAACGATAAATATGGAAGTTTGCCAGTCTGCCAAATTAACCGTAATATATATGCAAGTTACTTAAAAAAAGACTTATGCACCGGTCTTGTGAAAATACATATATTATTATGTATTCAGATTATTATTTTTTCACCGATTAATTTAATTTTAAATGTGTGATTATTTTTATTTCATTTAATAATAATTGATTATACAGGTATGTTTCATTTATCACGGATAAATAACTTATCAATTTTCAAAATAAAGAAGATAATCAATAAAACATCACTTACCAAAGTAAATAAACAATAAACATAATGTCAAGTAATAAAGCATGGTTAGTAAGCTAGGCTTCAGATAATACTAAACCAGGAAATTATATGTATGGCGTATTTGTACCATAGATTAATTACATTTTCCCACAATATAAAAGGTTAACACTAACAAGCCCTTTTGTTTTAACCCTGCCTAAGGTTCTGTAGGCCTTTTAACAGATCTCTAGACTAAAAAAAAAGACTAGCGATGACTCACGATACCACCCGCGATATGATCACTATCCATATTTTTAGACATTCATATTTTATCAAACAATTATTTAATATTAATGTAACATCTGTTATTCAAATTATATAAGTTATTTTTACTAAGAGATTTTCCTATTAGATGTTTAAGTTTTAGGGTATATATTTTCCAGATTACAAAGTCCAGATATAGTCGAGGCTTTACTCTATCTCCATGCCAAATTTCACTTAAATCAGTTTTGCTGATCATGAACAAGGAAAAAACATACAAACTGACACGCTCAAAACTTGCGGCCTATACATACACAAAATATGTATACATAATTTATAATATTACTTTACACAAAATATACGAGCATAGTAATTAGAAGGATTGACATATACATATGTATAATTAAAATTTAAATAAATAAGTAGGTAAGTACAATTATTATGCTTTACATAAAATATACGAGCATAGTAATCAGAAGCATTGACATATACAGATGTGTAATTGAAATTTAAATAAATAAGTAAGTACAATTATTATGCTTTACACAAAATATACGAGCATAGTAATTAGAAGGATTGACATACACAGATGTGTAATTGAAATTTAAATAAATAAATAAGTACATTTATATGTTATCTGCAAACGATAAATTCAGCTTAGTTGGTAGTGGCTTTGCCTTCTAATCTAGGGGTGCGGGTTCGATTCCCGCATGGCACAAGTAATTCTGAATATTAAAATTTGTAATTACTTGTGTTGAGTCTGGTCGTTTCTATGTATAATAAGTATGTATTTACAAAAGAAAAAGTATATATGTATTATATCATTTATCTAGTACCCATGATACAAGCGTAAGCTTAGTATGGGGCTAGATGGCGCTGTGTGATATGTCCTGAAATATTTATTTATTTATTTACTTATATCTTTATAGATACAATAAATAATAACTTTTACTTAAAACTTTAAGTAGCTACTTCAATGAGTTTGCTTATCCATTATACTCGTATCTGCAGTAATACTAATACCTGTAGTGATAGGTACCTAGATCAAAAATGGTTGCATGCAGCGTGATATTGCTGTCTATGTACAATAACTTAAACTTTTTATTGGAAAATGAACGAAAATTATCACGACCGGCAGGATTCGAACCCGCGTATTTCTGATTACCAGCCGGAACGCCTGAAACCTCTCAGCTACCGGTCTACTAACTGCCAGGCGCGAAAATCCACACTCATTTCCAAATACTTCAGACTGAAAAGAGTGTGTCATTTTCCAGTGAAAAGTTTAAGTTAAACAGCCTTAGTGCGGGTTAAGGCTTGACAAAAGAACTCATATATGTACAATAATTCATAATTTTAGAGAGAGAATAACAAATCATTTATGTATCAGAAAATTAATTCTGTCCTTCACTATTTTTAATTAATAAGAGAAAAGAAACTACTGTTCTGTATTATAATTATTTCCATACATAATTACTTTGTTGACATGTAACAAATGAATAGGAATATTTAAAAAATATATTTGCTTCGTATTGAAAGATGTTGTATTGTAAGATATTGTGATATACTGGAAGAGATCACTCAAGGTGATAAAGCCGCCCACTTGTACATTTATTTTTAGATTAAGTTCTTTTAATATTGTAATTTATTTTTGTGTGCAATAAAGTTATATTGTATTGTATTGTTTAACTGTGTCAAATATAAAGAGCTAATGTCGACTATCATGAGATGTAAAGTCGCTAAATTTGGACAAATCCAGAGAGGATCCCTCTGGCAGTTTCCAAAGTTGATTGTCGACGGCAAGATTCCAGGGAAAAGAAGCCCAAGACGTCAGGGAATAACGTGGCTAGACGACATTAAGAAGTGGACCAAAACTGAGCTATCCGCATCTTAAGACGGGGTGATATGTGAAATCGTCATTTTATAAAAATCAATAAGCAGAAAGAGCAGCTTTGCGGACGTTTTTGACGAAATAAAATCAGCAATTCAGAATATTCTTAAAGTTTCTGTACTCCTCTAAATAATACTTAGCAATACCTTTTAGATAGAATTGAATTGGTTTAAATTTCTGTACTACTTTTGGAAAAAAAGTTGAAACATATTTCAAAACTGCTATTTTAAAAAAAAACAAACTATCGAGGTAAATATTCTTAATCGTGTTTTGGCGTCTTTTATTGTCTTACCACTGAATAAAAATTATATAAACTGAAAGAATGGTAGCTCTATCTTATATACTTCTATTTTATTAGATTTTTATAAAATGTCGATTTCACATATCACCCCCGTCAGCAGCATGGAATCGCAGAAAATTTTGCCAACTGACCTCCAAACTTCTATATGAAGATGGCACCCAATGATCATGATTATGATATAAATATAACCTTGTTTTTACGAAAAATAACTATATAAGTTGGGAAACAGTTAAAATGTCCGGTGATATCCCAAATCTTCAATATTTTTGTTTTCTGCCCAATTTAATCTCAACTCTCTGGCAATTTCATGGCTTATAACTTCCAGCCGTAGATCTTTAACGTTGATAGAACGGTGTATTTCAAATTAAGTATGAACATATTATGCATAATACGAGTATAAACGTATAAAATATTCCTCTTAAAACATACTGCCCCTTAGAAAAATAAACAGACAAAAATAAGCGTTTGCTTAGTGTGGGGCTAAATGGCACTGTGTACAATTGTCCCATTTTTCAATTCGTTGCGTAGTTTCTAATCACAAATTTCACATAATAATATAGTAGGTATGTAACTCTCGACACCAGAGTTGGTCACTCGCATTCGATGAGAAGAAGAGCACAGACAGCACTAAAACTCATTTTTACCCTTCTGATTTTTACTAGAGGCTCTGGGATTTCAACTGCGAGCAAACCGTCATCGAAAACATTTCCCTGGGTTTCTCTTCCAAGCTTGCAGTGTCTAGCAGTTTTCACCTCTGGGCTCGATTGTAGTTTGGTAATCCCCATATCAGTCAATCAACGAAGCCCCGGAATACAAGTAGGTATTATGACGCCTGCGTATCGCGTGGCGCCGCTAGAATATAATTAAAAGGAACAATCGTGAGAATATTGCAGTAAAAGCATTGCATAAGAGCAACATTACACACAAACACAACAATACAATAACATTAATACAATTTATTATGGTGTTAAAGACACGTAGGTATCCAAGGATAATATTGCATTAGAGTAACAGTTTCCGGTATGTAATAAGTTTTATTTAATTAATTATTTATTCAAAACAACATACAAATTATACATTATTTAACTAATTAAAAACTAACCTATAAACTTAATATAAAAAGTGTACGTCTGTAGGCAACGTACGCAGCATGCTGGCGGCGTTGCCACGTTGGATGATACACACATATACATAACACATTTTACACTTTGTAGTTTTACTCTATTACCATTTCTCGGTGTCGGATTTCTGTTCCATACTTTTCTAAATCTCCGGTAATCGGACGGTAAGCGATCTAAGGTCGTTGGGTTTCTTCGAGGAAGGGTTTTGAAGTTTAACGTAGCAAAAATAATAAGCATTTTAATCTGTACGTGCTGACGCGATGCGGCTTTCAAAGGAGACCATTTCTTTTATTGTGGTACTTCAGTGAAAGATATCGTGATAGTAAAAACAAATAAAATCGCACTTATTGGTATTTTCGGATCTTATACTTTAACAAATTGTACTTTAAAAAAACCCTGTTCATTGCCTACTAACTCCTACTATCTATCTAGCTATCGTCTAAATTTGGCCATGTTTAAAAAACTAGGGAACCTATTTTTATGAAACTTGTACTTTTCCCGATGTGAAATCGTACTTATCTAATCTATACTAATATTATAAAGCTGAAGAGTTTGTTTGTTTGTTTGAACGCGCTAATCTCAGAAACTACTGGTGCAAATTGAAAAAATATTTTTGTGTTAAATAGACCATTTATCGAGGAAGGCTTTAGGCTATATAACATCACGCTGCAACTAATAGGAGCAAAGAAACAATGGAAAATCTGGAAGAAACGGGGAAAATTATTCATCTTTGAGTCATCCATTGCGTGCGCTGCGAAAACGGTTCAAGCGGTGGGTAACAGCTATAATTAAGAATCAAACGAAAACTTACCTGTTTGATTCCAATTATGCGAGGGTTATACTTCGGGTCAACCGAAGACGATTATATTGTTTACTAAGCAGATGTTTAGAGTTTTTTCAATCTAGGAAAGAAACTGCAAAAAATGTTTATTAACATATTCAGTAACAAAATCAAATAAATTTGTTTTACCTATATCTTGCAACCACAGAGTAGTAATAAGATATTTCTTGTGATTATAATTTTTAAATAATCATGTGTCTTACATTTGATTAAATGATGTAAGATTAATACTTTATATGCGCAAGTATGTATAAAAAATTAATAATACTAGGCACTGCCTATAAGATAAGATTACATAATATATGTAATTTAATATGTCTACAATGGAATTATTTTCAATTTGATAAGCTATTTCGCTAGCGACATCCCGTGAGCGGTTTCTGTATGGATATAACAAAAGGGTTATCATCATAGGTTCTGATGTCAGGAAAGATGTTTTCCCAAAGTAAGTTTGAATAACCAATGCTGGACAAAAAAACTAAAAGGTCAGCTTTTCTTTAATTTAATAAATCTTATAAGTGCCACCACTTACGAACATGACGTGAATTAATTCATGAAATCTGGAACAGCTTACTTTACTTACCTTAACAACGATTTCACTCACACAGTTCAATTTAATGAACCTCAAAATTTGCTCAATTAGATAGAATCGATTATTGGGTAAATTAATCATTTGTGAGGCAAATAATGCAGACTGATATTCGTATATAGTAAAACATTTAAACAATAGTTTAAGACTTGAAAGGATAATAAAAACAATTATCTATTGACATGATAATTAAAATATATTTGACCTCAGGGATTTCACCACAAAATTAACTCAGTGTTAAACGAGTTGAAACTGGTCCTTTGTTCGAATTTTGTAGCTAATAATGAGTATAAGTATGTATACATATATTGCATTGAATACAATTTTTATATATAAAATGGTAACCTTGACCATAACGGTGCAAATGAGGCCAACAATTAAAATACATGTTTTTAAAAAGAAAGGTAGAAAGTAAGTAATAATTTTAAATTTAAACGTAATATCGATAAGTTAATACACCATCCTATAATGTATAACAGTATACTGATTATACTTAAGAGTTTTATAACCTTCCCAATTAAAAGTAACGGAGCTTGAGTGAAGACGACCACAAATATTTGTAGTTTTGGGGGCTGCTTGTTAGCATAAAAATGTTTTTACCAGTTCTGTTGAACTGGTAAAAACATTTTTATTTTGTAATTTGTACGAAGGCATCGCTAACAAACTCCCATTCCGTATCAGGATTATACTTTCGGAATATACAATCACAAATAACAATTTTTTTTTTATTTACGAAGAAAACGCATGAATATATTTGTGTTCGCACCTTTGTCTTGACAAATACTTCAAGTAATCTCAAATTCAATTTATATAGCAAATTGTGGTAGTACCAGGGGGGTGAAACTTGGAACAGAATGTATGTTAATCTATATTTCTTGACCGCAAACGAAATAGTAGATGTCGCTTTAGTAAAAAAAATCATACAAAGTTTAGGCCAAAGACGAAAAAAAGTCAATGACACTGACGTTTGAAACAAATATATTTTGAAAACTTCAGTTGAAAAATCCAAGATCTTGTGTGAATTTATTTGTGTTTTATTTTGCGATTTCTTCATGTTTATATCAACAATTAGTGTGCTACAATATCTTTTAATGTGATAATTTTTAGTTGGTGTCTAATGTTAGCCGGGAAAATACTATAATGTGATGGTAACGATACAATCAAAATGTCGTTGCAAAATTAATATTACAGATATAAATATTACAAAATAGTAAAATAATATTTTGCGTTTTATTTTAACTTCTAACATATATATATTATGTAAGAAGCAAGGTGTAGGTAGGTGTTGTATTTATATTTTAGGCTATAAGATGTATACGTAGGTATGTCTATGTACAATATTATTTTTGGTCAAGAAATGCAGAGGGCGCTTCAATTTGATTGGCATTAAAATTACACAAGATGGCTCTCTATTCCTGTTATATTATATTACTCTATGGGTAGTACTATCAATTCTCAAAAGTATATTGCAACGTTCAATATTTTTATTGGATGCAAATGACTTGTATTGAATAGTACTTGCGACGTCTAGGTGAAGGTTATGCGAGGCTGGAGACCGACCTTCAGACCGATCAGACCCTGGAGTACCCCAGGGGATCTCAAAAACTATAAGAGATAGCGGGTTGGTGTTTGAACTAAATATGATGAGAACTGCTTGCATGTTAGAGGAAAGGCAGGTAATTTGGAATACTGTCGGTAATTTGGAATACTGAAGTTCCCAAGTTCCTAGTAGCGACATCTGTTAAAACACACCGGTATCAAATAGTCTACATTTTAGTCAACGAAAAGGGCGTAGCTTGGAATGCGCCATGTTGTTAGTGTCGTGACAAACATCAAGCGAGCAGAGGTGCTGTTTATAAAACTTTTCAAGTAAGTTAGAAATCCATTCGCATCTTAACTTTTAGACATATTCGTATGTTTGCACTAATGCCAATATATTGTTTGGTATATAGATAATTCATATTAATGCTTATTTTGCAATATTTTTTTTGCATAAATAAATCACAAAAATTTAAAGTTAGGTTAGATTTGTTGCCAATTTGGTATAGGGTAGGTGATGTAAATTTGGAATATTCCAAATTATATGCATAGTTAGTGTACATTACCTTTTAATATTGTATTTTTGTTTTAGCAATGTCCACTTCCGCTAAAAAATATAAAAAACGAAAGAAGTGGAGTAAAGAGGATATGGCTGCTGCAGTGCAAGCGGTTCGTGAAAAAAAAATGGGGTATTTGAAGGCAGCAAATACTTTTAACGTACCGAGAACTACTGTCTTTCGGCTTGCAAATCAAACAGATCTTTCAATACCCAAAATTCTTTCAAAAAAGATTGGTCGCAAACCAGTGTTTGATGAAGCTTTTGAGGACATGCTAGTAAAATATGCCCTTTTAATGGAACATAAACTATATGGTTTGACTCAAATGGATATGAGAAGATTAGCTTATCAACTTGCTGTTAAAAACAATCTGCCTAATCCATTTAAGGACGAAAGAGCTGGCAGATACTGGCTGAAGGGATTTCTTTTAAGGCATAAGGATATATTATCAATGCGGAAGCCTTCTGGAACATCATTAGCACGAGCAAATGGATTTACAAAAGAAAGAATGGACGAGTTTTATGATAATCTTGCCCTTATATATAGCTTACGATATAGCTGAATTATTTGGTAAAGCATACCGCAAATGTCAGACCGGAGAAATTGCAGCTAAAGGCTTCAGCGTCGGTGGAATCTATCCATTTAATAGATATGTCTTCATGGAGTCAGACTATCTTGCCGCGGCTCAAGATTTAGAGGAGGAGAGAAGTAGTCCAGTAGAACAGGATCAATCAAACACCGGTGAACAACCAGGTCAATCAACACTGCTGACAGAATCAAGTCATCTTAGGGAAAATTGTCATCATGACAGTAATGAAACTGGAGTTCAAGAAAAAGAAAATCACCCAGGTCCTTGTCATAGTGTCTCTGTTGCCACACCGTTTGACATATCACCTGTACCTACAGCTAAAAAACGTACGTCAAATAGAGGTCGAAAATCAGGAAAATCTGAAATTATTTCTAGTTCACCCTACAAAACCGAATTGGAAGAAGCAGAAAAGAAAAGAAATGAAAAATTGAATAAAAATGAAGTTCAAAGCAAAGACAAAAGCCAAGGAAAGGGGATAGGGACAGACAAAGGGAAGGGTAAGGGTAAGGGTAAGGGAAAAGGAAGACATGATGGGAAACAGCAAGAGACAGAAAAGACAAAGATAAAAGGTAAGAAAATTGGTGAAAAAGAGGAACAGAAAAGTAAGACTGCTACTAAAAGAAAAATTTTACAAGAAGCGGATTCTGATAGTGATGCTACATTCACATCAGACAAATCAGAAGAAGAATTTCTAGACGACAAGATAAAACAGCCCACAGAAAATGATTGCTCTTGTTTGTTTTGTAATGGAAAATATGGAGACGATCAAAGGGAAGAGGAATGGGTACAATGTTTTATGTGTGAAGGATGGGGGCATAGTGAATGCGCTGGCTACGACTCTGGTTGTTACATATGTGATTTTTGTAAAGAATAAGTAGGTATATGATGCTTATTAGACAGTTACTTAAAGTGAATATAATTTGGAATACCCTATTCCAAATTATATTCACGTAAGGTAATCGGTGCCTTTCTTTGATTTTGCGAATAAACCGAAATTTATGCCAGTTGTAGGAGAATAAGACTGTTTATAATTTTTATGCTAAAAATACAATACTTTCACTAACTAAACATGTAGTTTTCACTCTTATTGCTCTTAATCCTTAGCCAGTACGATTTTTTTTCAAACATGTATTCCAAATTCCCTGCACTTCCTCTACCAATCATACAAAAAAATGCTTTCATACAAAAAAAATGTCTAAAACAATAAAAAACAAAATGTTCATCTTGAATATTTATAAATATGTACATATTTATATGTAAAATGAGTTTTGATTCTGTCCAATGCCCATAAGAGCTTTGATACACCGAAAACACCATTTTGTATAAAGTACTGGAGTCACTGTAGACTAAATAACTAGTCACAGTTGCGTACGGTGCATTTTTCAATCATTTATTTTTAAATTTCACTATATTAAATTTTCTCTAATGCACTTTGCTCTCCGATACTAGGTAGAGCTATTAATATAAACTTATCACTTTCAAATTTATTTGTATATACATAAACAATTGTATAATATTCGCGCTGTACTTATTTAATAATTATATCATATTAAACGGCTGGGCAAAATGGAGTTTTAAAATGATCCATTGTTGATTTCTCGCGTGGTAGGTAGAATGTGATTTTGGGTGCTAAACATAAGTTACTCTATAATGTATAACTTGCTTGGCATAGGCACCGAACATGAAAATAATATATAAGGTCAGAATAATAACCAGCCAAATAAAATATACCTACTCATTTTAATGAGATAGATATAACACCGTAAGGTTGCATTTAGCTTAGTGAACACAAGTGAAGCCATATCAATATTTAGAAAATTAAATTTGTACATATACTATGTATTCTATGTAAAACGTAACCACTTTCTATTTTATTTGCATTTGTACCAAGTAAATGTAAGCATCGTGTAAATAAATATAATTTAGTTCTTCTTAGAGTGGTGTGGAAACGATAATACAAATCAATCGCAAGTGCAACGGGATCAGCGCGAGCGATTTCGATTGAACGCGCGGACCCGTCCAAAAATCAATAAAATCAATTCCAAGTGGTTTTAGTTTCAATTAAATAATAATCTATTGGTCAGCAAATATTACACAAGAACAAATAATAATTGTTACCAATAATATTGTATTTATTTATTACGCGCGAACCATTTAATAATTAAAATTTATAATCAATTCATTTAATCGTTGTTTTAAACAATTAACATCAATTTTAACAGCTCCGCCGCTATCGCTCGCATCAACCATCGCGGAGCCAACTCGATGCGCTCGGCTATAGTCGGGCGCGTTCGGCGCTATTCGTGGCTCCACTCAAGTCTGTCGCGAGACTCAAGTGCGTGGACGACAACTGGGGAGGCGAGGGGGGTATAAGAGGCTGTCTGAACTAAACATACGGCACGATCTGGCAACGTCGCATTTCGTAAATATGGCGCTGTTTCATTGTGTACGACTGTTTCAACGTTGGACACTCGACCCTACTCAAGAAAATATCTGCTGTTCCATACAAGAAGCCAGTTAACGAGAAATATTGTTTTTCGCTTTTTTTTACATGATATATGCTTACGCTTGACTACAACTTGCCTGATGTTAAGCAACGTTATAATCTACGATCTAGCGCGCTTGCCCAGAAGAAACCGGTTTACTCTCGACTTGAAGACCGACAAATTATACTTAGTTCAAGGGGAATAGAGATTCGGGCAAGGAGTTCCACAGTTGGGCTGTTCGCACGATGAAAGTCGAAGCAAAACGCTTGGTGCGAGTCTTTGGAACCTCAACTGTATAACGGTGCCTCCTTGCCGAACCCCTACTCGTACGATGATGAAATGGGGCTGCAGGAATTAAAACATGCAATTTTTTTATGCATAATTTCCATAATAATACAACAAAAGTTGTTCAATCGTTTTGTGTAAGTTATAAGGTAGGTAACCCAGAGTACAATTTCTATCATATCATTTAAATTCAACTCTTAAGAATAATAGGTATTCTTACGATATAAATTACTACAACTCTATTACGAATCGATGCCAAAGAGGAAGCAAAATATGAATAACACTGGGTAATTTCCTTTCTTGCCACATCTACTATGAGAAACCAACGTTCGTTGTTAAACAGGATATCCTACAATCAAATTCCCAGGATGTCACTATTCTGCGATGGAATAACATCCTATGATATTTCTATAACATTTTCTCTGTAGAAAAAAGTACTCTAAGTATTGCGGTCTTGATTTATTCGGTCATTTCCAAATAAGTTAATAAATGTTACTCAAATAATTAGCTCTGTTATTAGGATATCCTACCGTATTTTAGCAAAAAAAAATAACGCCCGTAGCTCAGCTAGCGGATGCAATCGGATGCGATTACCAATATTAAGCAAATGTCGATGCGGTCAGTCTTTGGATCGGTAACCGACAAGTGGCATTCCATTGTGGGAGCTAAACAAATAAAATAAATAAAATCCTTTATTTATGTACTACAGAGTGTATACGTACCACTAAAATAACTAAAACATTATGTAAAACTAGTAGGTAACTTACAAAGGTACGTTGGTGAGGTAAACTGTGCTCTGCACTAAGTGTCACAGGGACCTTGTGTTGCAGGGCTGCAGTATTTCTCGCTTCGGTAAGCTTTTCTTACAATATTACACCAAGTTCAATGACATCTGCCGTGGGTTGGATGACACGTTAAATTTGTTGGTCCCGGCTGTTTGTCTAGTACGGCAGTCGTTAATCTATGTCAGGGGCCCTTATAGGGCGGCTTGATACTTCCGACGCCAGAGACGGCCACTCCCATTTAATAAGCAAAAAATAATTAGGTAAAATGTTACAAAAAAACGTCCTACTTATTTTATTATGCTTAATATATAAATAATTGGTTCAACTGATTATAGTTTAGGTACATAGAGACTCGTAGAAAGCGATTGAACATCTTCTTAGTAAAAGCTAATTTGCCTAAATAAAAATAAACAGAACACTATTTATGCAAATACCTATTTTGATCATTTGTTTTAATTTTCATCATCATCATAACCGATAGCATTTATAAAAGCCACTAGTAGAACAACAAGGTAACATAATAAACTAAGTAATAAATAAAAACACATATTTTTTCTTATGTCAGTACGCTATATTCGTAATATTTACAGTTCATACTTATTACCTATTATACTAAAATACTTATAATTAGAAATGTGCTGTCAGTCTGTCGATTTCGTAGAGATCCGCCAAGATTTCTTCCACTTTGGTGCCGATTTTCTTTGCAATCTGTAACAAGGGAAAACATATGATTCACCTAAAATTCCTAAGTTTGAGTTGGGGCCAGGTTGTGACAGGAAACTTCCATTTAATTCATTTTTTGTATGTCATTTTGTTCAATGTGACAATAAATAGATTTTTGTTGTTTAAAAATATGCATAGAATATATGGTAGGTACTAGTGGACGCCCGCGGCTTTGCTCGCATTATTTCAGGATAAAAAGTAGC
Organism: Macaria liturata; assembly: GCA_964023185.1. Classification (NCBI taxonomy): domain Eukaryota; kingdom Metazoa; phylum Arthropoda; class Insecta; order Lepidoptera; family Geometridae; genus Macaria; species Macaria liturata. The sequence continues at coordinate 5,905,160 of OZ026822.1, forward strand.
CTATGACACTTCTAAGACTCATACTACCTACACAGCAAAAATCATTATGATCCGTTCAGCCGTTTTTGCGTGATAACCGTTTAAATACAGACAAACCAATAAACAGAGACACAGATAGACAGACATTAATTATATGGGCGTATATTAATATAATGAGCGAGCAGCAAATTGCTGATGTACCCATATCACACTGTGAACTGTAGCATCTTCATCTAAATATATAAAACTCAAACGTGACTGACTGACATAGTGATCTATCAACGCACAGCCCTAACCACTGGACGGATTGGGCTGAAATTTGGAATGAAGGTAGATGTTATGACGTAGCATCCGCTAAGCAATATTTTTTGTAAATGCCACTTTTAAAGGGGTGAAATAGGGAATGCAACTTTTACTTCTTAATGCGAGCGAAGCCGCGAAGCCCACCTACTAGTATTCTATATGATCAGATTTTTGACCTTTTCCAGCTTTAATATGTATGTATAGATGTACTAACGTCCTGTTTCTCGGCGACCGGCAAGCTGGTGTACATGGCGACCAGGTCCCCGTCCAGCATGCCCCGCGCCGCGCCGCCGCCCACCTGCCGCTTCGAGTACTTGTACACGCTGCAACGATACAATACACGATTTTACATATTCATAAAATACGTCACAAGTGTTAAAAAAAAGCATTTCATATAATGTACCTATCCAAATGTTTTGGTTATTTGTTACTACTTCTATTCAATATTCTAAGCCTATACATATATATTTTCGTCTATGTATTGCGTTACTTTGTGTTATTTAAAGAAAAAAAATTGTTTTGGACCTATTCGGTCCCAAAACACTTATGCAATATATATATAGTTACTGGTAACTAACGCACAACCTTTTAATAACGGGTTTAGTACAAAAGCAATAAACTTTTGCTCTCAAAAATCGCAAAAAAAAATTGTTAACTCTCCATATATTTTGCCCAAGGGCGATGAACTTTTAATATGTAGGTTATTTTTCGCGAATTTCAAAAAGTCGTAGAACAAAAGTAGTTACTTTTGACGTACTAATGCCGCCATTCAGAAGTTGTTCCTTGTATCGTTATGGTATAATGACTTTATATGTTCCTTAAAGTAAATACTAATTATTTACCGATGCGCCCTCGGATTGAGTCCAGCTATGTGGCAGCAGTAGTTGTTCATCACGTTCTGCAACATCAGCAGGCGGCGGTACATCTTCTCTGACAGCGGCAATATGTAACCCAGGCCGCCGTCTAGCGTCGCTGGGAAGGAAATAAAATAATAGATTATAGACTTTGTTATGTTACTTTATAGAATGATAAACTTACCATAACATGTGTTTGATGAAAGAGCAGTTTATTTCTAGCGAATCCCGAAAAGTAGTAGAACGAGAACTGTTGTTAAAAATGACAGCCTGGAAAAGGTTTTGTGTGAGGCTGCACAACAAAATGCCAAACGTTGAACTCCTTGGAACTTCTACGATTGGTGGATCACTGTCATTTGTTAAAATATGTCTGTCTAGACGTCCTTGACTGGCGTTTCGTTTCCAATTGAAAATGGCCCGTATTTTTTAAACACCCAAGACTCTTTCTCTTCTTAGTCAATTCCCTCCCTGCTGAGTATCGTGACTCTTTCTCCTTTTGTAAACCAGTTAATTATAGTTATCCTTCTGTGTACACATGTTTCGGAATTTGTTCTGGATCGAAACCAGCTTAAAATTTATATTAAATTAGTTTAAGAACATATTCTGTTTTGTTTGCCATATAAAATAAATAAATGATAATGATGATGGTGTTTCTATCTCGATATGGTATAGTCTGTAAGTAGATGTAGGTACTCACTATACATGGTGACGTGCCGGCGCTGGCTGGCGCCGGGCATGTGGCGCGCCGCGATACGGAACATGGCGTTCACCTGCTGACCGAGGTGGTAGTCACACTTCTTTATCAAACGCTGCCCTGTGAAGTTACAATGATAAATTAAAAAAAGACCTTACGATAAAACACAGTTAGATAGATAGATAAATACTTTATTAAAACACCACAAAAAAACATAGAAATTAAAACTAGCATCTTAATTGGCGGCCTTATCGCTAAGAGCGATCTGTTCCAGGCAAACAATCTGGCAGGGATATAATCTTCAAATTAAATGAGTAGGACGAGGTGCTTAAGATATTAAATAAAATAATGAAACATAAATCAAAAGGTTTATAGTTCACAGTTTGAGCTAACTCAACCTTTTCTTTACGTGGGATAGGTTTACGTTTAACTACTATTGCTGCAGCCTAGAGTGTAACACGCTTACCTAGGAGATACCTATTAACTAGATTTAAAGACTCCTGAACCGCAGTTGCATGAAAAAATAACTTCCGGTAGTGTTCCAAAGCTTTGCCGTCCGAAAAAATATAACAATTAATGCCACACATAGTTGATAGACCACACATGCACCTTTTTTCACACATTCCTTAGATCGAGTATATATGTAATAAAATCATTTTGGATTAGAAATACTTCTCTAACTGCATAAAAGATGTCTACAATATTTCACCAAAGAAAGCCAGCCCAATTTACCAGTTTACTACTATACTTATAATAGCAATTTAAAAAAAAACTGCCTTACCTCCGTAACTTTCCCGCGCCTGTGGTTGGTACATGAAGAGCGCGAAGTTTCCTTCCGCCTCGCTCACTAAAAAGCCCAGACTCGTGTTGTCTACCATGAACTCTATATCGTAGATCTGTGGAAAAAAAAAACTCTTTGATAATATGGTAATGATTTTTACAGTAATGCAGTCAGATGCCAGAAGTGGTGTCGAATAAATTTGCTATTGTTATTTTGTATGTTTGCAATAGTAAATATTTAATGCAGATACAATTTTATTATACACAGATTCCGGCAGTGTTCACAGTTCTTTAGTTATATGGGGGCATATTATAGAAGCACCACTGTGTTTGTAGTATTTGTAGTGCCATCGTGGCTTTAAATGTCTGTGACGAAACCAGAGTGTTTGCTAAATTTTCAGAGAGAGAGAGAGAGAGAAGTATTAGTATTCTTTACATAGATGAATATTTGTCCTGGTACTTTTATAACAGCGCCATCTAGCGCCGTACCTAGCAAACTCTTGTACCTGTGCGTTCCTCAGGTCCCTGGAGACGAGGGACAGCGTCCGGTGCGTGGGCTGGTACCGCAGCAGCGACACTGACTTGTACACGTCGCACACCATGATGAGGTTCTTAACAGCGAGCAGGCGGTGCACGTAGATGAATATTTGTCCTGGTACTTTTATCACAGCGCCATCTAGCGTCGCACTACGCAAACTCTTGTACCTGTGCGTTCCTCAGGTCCCTGGAGACGAAAGACAGCGTCCGGTGCGTGGGCTGGTACCGCAGCAGCGACACTGACTTGTGCACGTCGCACACCATAATGAGGTTTTAACAGCGAGCAGGCGGTGCACGTAGATGAATATTTGTCCTGGTACTTTTATCACAACGCCATCTAGCGGCACACTACGCAAACTATTGTACCTGTGCATTCCTCAGGTCCCTGGAGACGAGGGACAGCGTCCGGTGCATGGGCTGGTACCGCAGCAGCGACACTGACTTGTACACGTCGCACACCACGATGAGGTTCTTAACGGCGAGCAGGCGAGGCGGGTAGATGAATATTTGTCCTTGTACTTTTATCACAGCGCCATCTAGCGCCGTACCAAGCAAACTCTTGTACCTGTGCGTTTCTCAGGTCACTGGAGACGAGGGACAGCGTCCGGTGCGTGGGCTGGTACCGCAGCAGCGAGGCAGATTTGTACACGTCGCACACCACTATGAGGTTCTTGACGGCGAGCAGGCGGTGCACGTAGATGAATATTTGTCCTGGTACTTTTATCACAGCGCCATCTAGCGCCGTACCTTTTTTTTCGTGGAGGAAATGCATTTACGCATCCCCGCACTCTTTTCGGGGGCAGCGGGGTATGTCGGGCTCGGAGCTAATGAGACTCCACTACTGACTAAAACCTACCACGATGTCCCTTCACCTCGGCAAGGACGGGTCTCGCGGACAAGCGAGCAATACTCCTCCGCAATTCCCGTCCCAACCGCAGTCCACTGTCCGAGTGGACCCGCCTCAGGAGGAGTGTTAGGTTAGGTTAGTACCATCTAGCGCCGTACCTAGCAAAATCTCGTACCTGTGCGTTCCTCAGGTCCCTGGAGACGAGGGACAGCGTCCGGTGCGTGGGCTGGTAGCGCAGCAGCGACACTGACTTGTACACGTCGCACACCACGATGAGGTTCTTGACGGCGAGCAGGCGGTGCACGTAGATGCCAGTGTCTATGAACGCTATGCCCACCAGGTCGTTGTCCTTCAACTGCCAGATGTAGATCTGAAATTACATAATATTCAGGTTAACATCTTCTTCATACAGTGGACAAAGTCTCGGAATATTTATTTATTTTATTGAATGATATGTCCACCAGTAAGCAATATATCTTTTTAATAGTTTTAAACTTTTCCATACGAGACATATTTAAAAAAAAGTACTGATCTGATTATCATTTGTTGATTCTGGACTGATCACTTATCATAAGCTGATTTAAATTTTTGGTGTATAGTATAGTTTTAATGGTAAGTAAGCCTAAACTGAATCGATTCCATTACCTTCTGTCCCACGGCAGATATCAGGTATCCGAGCACCTGCGTGAGCGCAGTGACGGGCCCCTTCTGTTCCTTCGCGTACAGCTCCTTGAACCGGTTCTTGGTGAGCGGCTGGCCCGGCTCCGGGACCACGTCTATGATGTCGTAGATTATTATCTACAGAGAAATAGAGACGGGCTTAAAATGTATCCAAGAATGATTCAAACAAAAGAGGATTGATTAAATTTGCTACAACCTATGTAGAGCGTAAATGTCTTAACTATAAACTAGTTTAAGTTAATGTTTTACTGAATAAATGATTAGTTAAATTAAGGCCAGAAATCTTTGGGCTATTGAAGATCAAGATTAAAATAGATACATTCCTTTGGGAACTGCAACGCCAAAAAACATACTGAAAAAGATAAGTCAACATTCTTCTTTTGGTGTCTTGAGTTAAAATATACGCTTGATGAATTAGTTGAATTTTATGAGCTTTGAATTAACTACTGCAACGAATCATTTAGCACATATAATAGGCTATGTACTTACCCTCCCTCTCGAAGTGATATCTTCACTGTAATTGTAATTCGTACCCATTGCGATGTATCCTCTTAGACCGGATCTGTAATAAACAAAAAAAAATGCTACATTTCCTGTGATATAAGAAGACAACACACTTAAAAGTGCTTTTGTCTTGTATAGTTTTAGTTAATTGACTATATTTCTTGAGTCGTATTTCCTCATGACTGGTCGTGACTCCCCCGCAGAACTAATCCGTTAGGGGAGTCCACTTGTGCAGATACATCGCGGTGGGCGCCCAGGCCCTTCCACGGAAGATACATGTCCTCGGGCTTTGTGGTCCTCAAACATTCCTTCGTCGTTAAGCGAGTGCAAATCCCCACATAACTAGAAAATACAAGTCATTGGTGTACGGCCGAATTCGAACCAGGGAGCGTCTGGATGAAAAGCAGACACTGAAACCGCGGAGCCACACTAGAACCTAGTGTGGGGAACATAGATCACATCATTTGTAATCAAACCTAACATAGTAATATAAATATCATCAACATCATCATCCACAGCCTTCTCTATCCCACTGCTGGGCATAGGCCTCTCTTTGAATGTGCCAGCTGCGTCGAGTTTGTGCAGACCTCATCCATAAAGAACCCGCGATAAATATAGTACTAACAAACAAATGTTGTAACTTAGTTTTTATGTTTTTGATGCCCAATAAAAATATATATTTATTATGTTGTGCTAGTTTTACAATACATACGTGGTCCCCTCGTAAGAGAGCGCGACGTTCTTGAGACAAGTGACATGCTCCCACTCCTCCAGCTGTATCCTGGTGTTGGGGATGATCTCCCAGGACACGGGGCTGAACAGCATCACGGAGAACTGGTCCTGCATCGGGTACGGGAAACTGGAATCAGGGGAATATAACTAGGTAATGTTCTGACTGTGGTAAAATAACTGGAATAGTAGGTAGATATATTAGGTACCTACAAAGGTTAAAATGAAAATGAATCCATTGACTTTGAAAGATTTATTGGACACTAAACAAAGGCATATTTTTAATCCAGTACTGCAAAGGCTGTCTAACTTCCAGGCAAAGAAGAAATTACAGAACAAAACAATAGAAATATAATAGAAAAAAAAAGTGATCCGTGACCGCAAGTGATACAGTCCGCGAGGCCTCAGCTGAGCTTTGCATTTGTGTGAATGATCACCAAAAGTAGAGTCAGACAACAAAATCATATAAACATTTTTTTTTTTATGTAAAATTTAAATATAAAAAATATACCAATTCTTGTACAGCGGACATTGCACCGTCATCATTTTCCTTATCACTCTCGTTTTCATTTTCACACTCGTCTGATGTATCGTTTGTGTTAGCAGGCCTACTTAACATAAAACAAAATGGCGCGACGCAACTGAATTATATACCTACTGCTCTGTCCGTAACCCACGCGCAAGCCAAATTGAAACTTAACATTTCGTGTTAACGTTCATATTGCGCTGAATACCGTCCGAAACTCGCCCTATGGTCATGGTTGTCACGTGTAATGGATGTGGGCTTGTATTACTTTCGTGTTATGCCTAATCATTGGTGAAACATTGTTCATAACTCATAACTCATTTATTGGTAAAACATTAAAATAAAGTTTACACGTCAATTATTCACAATATACAAAATACGATTAGAGTACTTATTTCATTCATATAAATATAATAACTTAAATAAAACTTCATACTTAATAATATTAAATTACAGTTCATAAAATTCTTTATAGCTGTAAAACGATTGCTCGATCAACCAGCGCTTGAGGCGAGACTTAAAGCTGCCTAGTGACGGAGCCGTGGTGACCTGCTCGGGCAGCTTGTTGTAAACACTCGGTCCCATCACGTGCGTGGACTTGCTACTCCGCGCCAGGCTGCGGGTCTCCTCCGCGAGCTTGCCCCTCCTGCTCGTGTTGTACGAGTGGTTGCCGCCCACAACTCGGTACGAGGCCAGGTTTAATCGAACGTATACTGCGACCTGGTATATCGCCAGCGATGGTAACGTCAAAATCCCTAGCTTCACAAAGTGTGGACGAGCAGACTTATCCTGTGATATTTTTGCTATAGATCGAACGGCTCTTTTTTGTTCCTAGTTTATAATTCATCAGTGACTTTGTTTGACATAATATTACAATAAAATATCTTACTAGGTACCTAACTACTTGTTAAAATTCGATTAACATAAAAATATTTTATAAATAGGTCATACTGGTATTTAGCTAGATTATTTATATCTAGTCATGTACCTACTAGGTAAATAAATTATTATTTCAGGACATATCACACAGCGCCATCTAGCCCCATACTAAGCTTACGCTTGTATCATGGGTACTAGATAACGAATATAATACATATATACTTACTTTTTTTTGTAAATACATACTTATTATACATAGAAACGACCAGACTCAACACAAATAATTACAAATTTAAATATTCATAATTATTTGTGTCATGCGGGAATCGAACCCGCGCCCCTAGATTAGAAGGCAGAGCTACTACCAACTAAGCTAACAGAGCAGTCATAAGAGGTACCTGTAGGTACCTACATATGTAAATATACCCATAGCACATAAAAAGAAGGAAGGATCTAGTACGTACTGCCACAGAGTAGGGTAAAAGTACCTAGTGTTGCGATGCGTCTGTAGGTGTAGGTACACTATTCAAAGAGGTACACAGTAAGTAGTGGTGACTCGCGTCGCAACACGTGAGCCGCGGCGCAACTGTGGCGCAGGTGCGGGGCGCGAGCACTCTGACTACTCGAAAACGCTTTAGCACGCTTTATTAAAAAAAAAACACCATTATGATTTTAGGTACTTATTAGTAATTAAACAAACTGATGTTTTATGAAATGAAAATAGATTTAATATACATTAATGGATATTTATCTACTTACTTGCACATACGGGCGGACCAAAAGAGTACCGCGGCCCGCCCGTTCTCGGAAATAAATAGCGTACCTAGTTACTTTTTTATCGAAAATATTTAAGTAAATTTCTTGACCATATAATACAGACATTGCCTATGGCCTACATAGTGTGTTTTTCGTGCCATTTTTGTATGTCGGTACTAGATAAGGGATATAATACTTTTATACTTACATAGGTACATATTATACATACAAACATAGACTAAACGACCAGACTCAACACAAGTAACTATAAATTTTTAAATTCATAAATACTTGTGTCACGCGGGAGTCGAACCCGCAACCCCTAGATTAGAAGGCAGAGCCACTACCAACTAAGCTAACAGGCAAGTCAAGGCCATTGTGTTTTTTGCTCATTTTGTCACGCGGTGTACGAGCGAGTGATGTGCCGTTTGACACACGACTGTCGAGCGTACTTTACTGTGCCCTCCGCGTGCCGCGCGTTACTAACCGGGAGATAGGTTTCTGTTGTATTATTTATTCTGTGGTGTTAGTAATGAATCGTTCCGTTATATTATCATCAGCGGCGTCGTATCCATGAAACTTTATTTCTTCTTTTATTGCGTATGCGTATGTGACCACATACATTTTTCCATTCTTGTAAAGTCTCTCTCTCTCTCTCTCTCTCCTCCAACTCTCTCTGTCCCTCTCTCTCTCCCTCTCTCTCTCTCCCTCTCTCTCTCTCTTCCCCTCTCTCTCTCTCCGCCTCCCGAGGTGGAGGGCTGCGAGGTAGACGCAACGAGGCAGTAAGTCTTGGACTCCACGTACGTCACGAGCTGAGGGGTCATTCTGATGGGGACTTGTTACACGACCCTTATGAAAGATGGGTACAATCTAGTCCATGGACAACAAAAGACTCAATTATTTTGTCAAGTTTTTTACCAAAAAATGATATGCTCGTGCTAAAATGACAAACTCCACCAATGTTGACGAACTCTTTCTCATGCTCTCTTTCTCTTTCGCTCTCTTACTTCCTCCCCACTCACCGGTCTCCTTTATTCTCCGTGGCTTTCTCCTTATCCTCTCCGTTGAACTTGTAGTAGGAGGTGGAGGGCTGCGAGGTAGACGCCACGAGGCAGTAAGTCTTGGACTCCACGTGGTACGTCACGAAGTGAGGGGTCATTCTGATGGGGACCTTTCTCACGGCCCACGACGCGTCGTACGAGAGATGGGTGGGCAGGGCGCAGATACGGAGCTCGGACTAGAAAAGAAAGGGACGTTATTACTAATAAAATTAGATTTAAGAGTTATGTACTTTTGAAATTTATAGCACCTTTTTTTCGTGGAGGAAATGCATTTACGCATCCCTGCATTCACCTCCGAGGGGTATGTCAGGCTCGGACTAATGAGACTCCACTACCGACTAAAACCTACCACGATGTCCCTTCACCTCGGCAAGGACGGGTTTCGCGGGCAAGCGAGCAATACTCCTCCGCAATTCCCGTCCCAAATTAATAGCACCCTGCGGTGTTACCGCGTTAATTCGGTAGCTAACTAGCCAGCGTGTTAATCCAGGGTCTAATCTTTTTCTGTATCAATATTCATTGAAATTGGTTCAGCCATTTGAGCGAGAAAAGGAAGAAACACACGTACGCAAAATGTCGTTTTTTATAATATTAGGATGATATCGAGCGAGAGACCCTTGTAATATTCAGCTTGAAAGTGGGGTAGGTTTCGAGATTGAAATCGAGAGTAATTAGAAAATACAAGAAGCCATGCGTACAGTTGGTGTTGCATGTGTATATGACCTTCTGATGATTTAAAGCGAAGGAATCTCATGATATTTGAATTAGAGCTTAAGTAGGCTTTCTAAAATGGCATAGGCAATTACTTTTACCAAAAAAAATCTTAGTATTGAATGAGGGTAGAAATAAAAACCAGCATATAAATAAATGTCAAACCTACCTTAGCATTGAAGTACAAGAAGCATGCGCACAGTTGGTGTTGTTGAAGGGTGCAAACGCATACGCGGGCGGCAGGTCTGTACGTAGGGGGTGTACTCTGGGCTCGCTACATGATTATGTACCTTTTGATGCTTTATAGTAGGGGACCCTCATGATATTTGGCTTTGAGGTAGAGTAGGCTCACAAGAGTGACCCAAACCACATTTTTTTCTTCAAAATAATCACCTAACTATAGAATGAGAGTAGAAATAAAAACAAGTTCAAAATGAATGTCAAAAACTAGAGTAGGCTCACAAGAGTGACCCAAACCACATTTTTTTCTTCAAAATAATCACCTAACTATAGAATGAGGGTAGAAATAAAAACAAGTTCAAAATGAATGTCAAAAACCTACCTTAGCATTGAAGTACAAGAAGCCATGCGCGCAGTTGGTGTTGTTGAAGGGTGCGAACGCATACGCGGGCGGCAAGTCTGTACGCAGGGGGTGTACTCTGGGCTCGCCGCGCGCGGACACAAACAGGAAGTAGGGGGTCTCGCCGCAGATGAACACGCCGTTGTAACCGCCCACGTTGGCTGGAGGAAAGGATGGTCAATTATCATCATCATTATCATCAGCCCGCTATCGTCCACTGCTGAGCATAGATGTCTCTTCTAGTATGCAACTTGTTCTGGTCTCAAGACGTTGGAATCCAGTATACAATTATAACTTTATATTATTTTATTTATTGCAAAACACGTCCGAAAAAAGCTCATTAAATCTTACATATGGAGCATTGCTCTTTATGGGAGCGAAACTTGGACCATGACTCAAAGAGATAGGGAACGAATAGAAGCTTTTGAATTGTGGTGCTGGCGTCGGATGGAGAAAATAAGTTGGACAAAAAGAAAGACCAATGAAGAAGTGCTGAGCATGGTCCCAGAACACCGTACAATAATGGCGTCCATTGAAAATAGAATAGGGAAGGTGGCCACCTTATACGACATGACGAATTTATGAAAAACATCATTGAGGGAAAATTGGAAGCCCAAAGAGGAAGAGGAAGGCCGAGAAGGTCATACATGGACCAGGTAAAAGAAAAGGCGGGTGTCATGTCGTATAAGGAGGTCAAGGAATTGGCAGAAGATCGGGAAGGATGGCGTATGCTCCACAGACAAGGGCCTTGTCCTTAAATTTGTGATGATGATGATTATTTTTATTACTTACGGACCCACTTACTATTTTAGACGCGTCACAGTGAGTTGGTCAATTGTAAAATAATACAGAAAATGAAACAAAATAGAGGGATCCGTTTTGATTATTTGATTTGCTCAGCTGACACTAGGGATTTAAAATTAGTGTCATAATTGGCGACCTTTTTCCTCAAACGGATCTCTTCCAGGTAACCAATCCGGCAGGTAACCAATCTTACCAAAATACCGCAGCTGCCTGACAGCTTCCAGATCATAGTTCTTGCTCATACTTCGGATAGTGCCGTTGTATCCGAAAGGAAACGTTACTTGCATGCGAGAGAACCGCACTTTGAGGTTACCGCGGGGGAAGCGGTACGCCTGAAATAAAGGTTATTTTCATTTTAAAATAAATTCATATTATGACTTATAGTATACTTCATGGTGGAAATTCAGAGAAATCAGCTACGCAAGATTCTAATTTCAACCCTCCTCCTCGAATAATTTTTCACATCACCCTCGAATAACCCCTAATAACCAACCTTAATAACCTCGAATAATTTAATGTCTACTGTTATTGTCAGTGCTGTTCTTCGAAGTACGGTAGTCATTCAGAGAGTTAACAACTGTTAACACCAGAGTTGGCGACTCTTATACTAACTTAAAAACTTAATGCCTCATGGTAACCACTATCCCCGATAGGAACAGGGGAACCTAACTTTAAACAAAAACGCGCCACGCTGTCAAAATACGTTCATAACCCACGTGCAAGCCAAATTGATACTTAACGTTTCGAATCGAATTTTTACTAAATTAAGCCTGTTTCTCTCGAACTTTTACTCGAACTCTATTTATTCGACTCTAAATTGCTTATTTAAGTACCGAGATATAGTTACTGATACAATTCGAATATTTTTTTTTATATTTAGGCGACGCGGCCAGCGAGCGAGTGATGTGCCATTTGACACACGACTGTCGAGCGTACTTTACTGTGCCCTCCGCTCGCTGCGTATTCGAAACAGGGAGATAGGGTTCTGTTGTATTATGTATTCTGTGATAAGACTATCAATATCTAAACGAAAAAAAAAGAAAAATTATAGTAACATCTATACCTGATACAACATAAGTTCATGTTCCGTAGCCATCATGAGTATAGTCTGGCCCCCTTTGTGTCCGAGGCCTGCGACCAGCATCTCCCTCACGTTGGCAGTATTAGGGCTCATCTTGTTCGACTCCGCGTCGGTCTCCTCGTCGGTTGGCACCACTGGCACGGATTCTAAGCTGTCTGCTAGGATCTGTTGGTACAAAAAACTATAATATACAAAAGTACAAAAAATGTCGTCTGTTGATGGTATGATCAACTTACAAACCTATTTGATTTTTAAGACTATAATTTTACAGATTTTTTTTAAATGCAGTCGACTAGACGACTTACGATCTTTGGACTTCAAGTTTTTTCTTATGTTTCATACCTAACTATATTAGCATCTGACAGTGTTGGTAATTGTCAGTCCGGGATTCAAAAATGCTTGTATGTTAAGTTAATTTTATATTCTAATCTATCTGCGTGTAGAATTTCAACTGAATCAGTCACACCATTTCATCATAAAACAAGATTTAAAAAATCTAGTGTACCAACTCACCCTGTTCCCCCCGCACGCGTCTCTCACCAGCATAGTGAGTTTCATCTCCGGCAGTGAGTATATCTCCAAGTTGCCGTTACATCGCAGCACGAACAGCCAGTACGTTGGTTTGGCGTCTGTGAGATATTTCTTCCACCAGCGAGACATGCGTCGCGGCACGCCAGGGTTTTTCGATTGTTCCGCTAACATTATCTGTAAGTATGACATTTTAGTAAAAGTTTTTTGTTAAAAAAAGCCGAAATTTGTCAACAACCTACATACATAAAAGCATGCTCTATCTTAAGACTAGATTATGGTAAAATGCAAACCCATTTTTATTACCAAAAAGGTTTGAAACGAAAAACCGAACAAGTCGTTTCTCGATTTTAAAGAACTCGGTTAAGTTTTGTGTAAGGAGTAGATTCCTTTCAAAAAGTCGTAGAAACATGTTTGATCCTTAAATATAATAGGAACGCCTACTGTGTATCAGAATAATAGTAATATTGTATAAAAATTTACACAAATGTATCAATTGAGCGAAATAATTACCATGTAATTAATAATACTCACGCTAGCCATAGAAGCAGGTGTCTGGTCTCCGCCATACAGCAGTTCGTCTTCATCATTCAGCTCATACACCGCTCCGGGTTTGAATCCTTCCGCTTTCACGTTGCCTTTAATTTTGCCGGTAAATTCGCCTTTCACCGACTGAGAAAGTATAAAAGTTCACATTTTATTTTGATTTTAATATAGGGATCAATCAGCGCTCGTGTTAAAAGTAGTGAAAAGTATAGTAAATACAGAGTGCTAAACCACCCCGCAATATTATGTAAATTGTTTTAATTTAATAATATATGTCAAGACACAGCGCCATCTAGCCCCATACTAAGCTAACGTTTGTGTCATGGGTACTTTGTAACGGATACGATACATGTATACCTTTTTGCACATACATACTTAATATACAAAGAAACCACAAGACAAACACAAGTAATTACAAACAGAAAATGCAAAAATTAATCGTGTCATATGGGAATCAAGCCCGCAACCTCTAGATTAGAAGGCAGACCCGTTACCAAATGAGCTAAAAGGACAGTCAAACAACTTAATTTTTACGTGACTTAATTATTTTTATTAATCACTTACATGAAAACTCTCATCCCCCGCTGCAAACAATCCGCTGGAATCTTTATAAGGCGTAGCTCGAAGGAGCGCCGGCCGCGCCGGCACCGACTGCTTGGTGGGGGCTAGTCTGCCAGACTGAAAACAACCTTATTTTTATACGAAGAACAACTAATATCGAAAAGCAGTTTCCTGAATAAATGAAACTAAAGATTTTGTAAGTAGTCATTTAAAAAAGGCACAGACTGCTTGGTGGGGGCTAGTCTGCCTGACTGAAATCAACCTTAGTTTTAGCTGGATAAATACTAATATTGAAAAGCAGTTTCTTAGGTAAACGTAGCATAGTAACGCTTACATGTGTACAATAGTTTTGTAAGGGATAACTTAAAAATAGTAAACTCTGGTAGTAAACTGATTTGTTGCTAGATTAAAATCAACCTTATTTGTAGCTACAGATATACCAATATTGAAAAGCAGTTTCCTAAATAAAGGAAACTAAAATTTCTGAAAAAGTTATTGTATGTAATAATTAAAACTGAAGATAAGTTAACATCACAATAGAAGGATGTATACTAAGATATAAAACGCTTGCGACATATTCATGACTTTTTATAACAGCGCCATCTATCGTACAAAACAGTGACTCACCATGCCATCTTTCCCTCGGAACTCTCTCAAGGCCAGTACTAGTGCTTTCCCACAAGTAGACACCACACATAGATACGGGTCAGCTGTATTGGCGTACACCGCCACAAACTCCAGCTGGATCGATTGTAGTTGCACGCCATCTGTTGAGTGTTTAAGGTGTTAATTTAAAAGTGTAGATATCAAATCGAATCAAAATTCTTTATTGTACACCAATAACAAAAGAACACAAGCATAAAAAACTTAGAAAATAGTATTGGGACAGAGGGCGGCCTTATCACTTGAAGTGATCTCTTCCAGGCAACCTAGTTTGGAAAACAACGATAGGAAAACAGTAACGCTGGCTACCTACCTACTAAAACTAATACTACTTAATAAGGTTAATAAATATAGTTTGCTTTTAGATTATAAAGGAGCTCTATGGACAAGAAAGGCACATGACCGGCCCCTGTGGAATCTAGCCGAGGAGGTCTATACCCATCAGTACTTCGACAGAGGTTGAAAATGATGATGGTGAAAATTTTATTGAGATATTATATAAAAACCAAAAAGTGTGGAATGAAACAAAGTAATTTCTTAATAATTATGCACGATGTTAAAGTTTATAGTGAATTAAAAGTTTTTTATTGACTACTTTTTGTTTTCATGACCACAACAGTACAGTATAATAACCCTCAGGAAAAGACATATAAATTGTACGTGTACCTACTACAAGTGGCGCCGCCATATATGCTACATTTATTGGTCGGCACACGGGGTATCGTTTTTCTTCTCACATTAACATTTTTAACAACGCGACAACGATTGAAATAACACACATACTTATAATCCGCAATAACTAATAAATTAGTAATTAAATAAATTAGTACTTACTTTTCAACAACCGTATATTTGTGGTTGTAACTTGCACCATGAACCGGTTGTTTCCCAGATTGCCCGCGAACACCGTGGGGGCGCCACATGCGAAGCCACTGTTGTCCACCTCGTTAATCTCTTGCCCAGTTTGTAATACCTGAAATGATAATTCCCAATCTAGATACTACAAAATAATATTTTTTCGGCTTTAGAACAATAGTTCATATCGCGCAGGAGTTTTATGGTCGGTTTACGAACAATATAATTTGGCATAAGTTTTTTAAACCATTCTCATTTGTACTTTGAAACCAAACGCTAAGTCTATAGTAAATAAAATCGAGTTTCAGATTCAAACTTCACAGTATGCTGTCGTGACCGTAACGGTATAAATTTAGCACAAGTATAACAGAACACAGGCATATATAGGAATTACAATAAAGAATTTATCTATCAATAATTTTCTATGACTGATACATACCATGGTAGACTCATCCTGTGTAAGCAGCAAGTAAGCGTGCGATGCGTCTTGGTCTCTGTTACTTTCAGGACCCTCGTGACCATATACCGTCCACATGTCCGAACAACCTGTACAACAGAAATACAGTAATTAGTGAAAACTTAAGAGTACTACTACTTGTATTGTGGCAAATATGTATCTTATTTAAAATATATATATATATTTCTTGTTTGTACTCATTTGTTTATTATTTGCTACAATAAATCATTTTCTTTCCTTCTTTCTTTCTTTCTAGAGATTAGGTATATTCCCCTGAATATTGATTTCCCCATTCTTCTTTTAAAAATTAAACATATTTTATGGTTTCATACTGAGAATTGCCCGTTTGGTGTTACTAATCTTCTTTTTTTTCGTCTCGCATGGTACAGGCTACTAACTCCACTTGAGGGGCGCCAAGATCGTAAATTCTCGAGAGCGGAATTAATGTTGACTTGCCAGGCAAATAAGAAGACCAGGTAAATAAAAAGCAGTAACAACTTGCGACGTGAGATTCCTCGGTAATAAATCAGGCCACGATTTTTCATTTTAAAGGTGTATTAATTTTTGCAGACTATTTACCGACTTCAAAAAACTGAGGTTATCAAGTCTTCTGAAAGTTTTTTTATTCTTTTTTTCATCATCATCATCCACAGCCCTTGGGATCACACTGCTGGGTATAGACCTCCCTTTGTATGTGCCATTCTTTTTTTAATTGATTGAAATGACTCACCAGGCAAATCGAAAGCAGTAACAAGTTGCGGTGTAATGCTCCTCTGCAGCACCGTGAGGGCGCCGTTCTTGCCCCGGCCCGAGCAGGCCACGAGCTCCACTTGCGGGGCGCCGATATTGGTTGCGGCGTTCACGGCGCCACCCAGCTGGGGCTCCCCCATTGACACTGAGCCGATCGGACAGATGTTTAGGAGGGAGTCGCACACCTGAGAGATAAAATTGATTAAAAATAATAATAACAATATCTTCTTTTTTTACTGCTGAGTTGTCGCCCTGCCTGTCTTTAAAACGAGAGTGAAACGGTTCTTATTGGGTAAACACGATCCATCTTAGGCCATAGCAATTCTTAATATTAGGCCAATCATAGTCAAATACGAACCTATATTAGTTAAAAAAAACCTAGCAGATAAACGGTATTATAACTTTGACACACTTTAAGTTCACATTTATAACAGCTTGTCTTATAAAAGATGTTTTTTGAAATTCACAGATTGAAGTCGACGACACACAAATGTCTTCCGAATGAGGACCAAGACACGATGTATGGCCGCCCAAAAGAATCAATCTGAGGTGGTGGAAAGACACTCTCAGTAATGTGAAATACGAGACAAAGGGGAGCAAACAGAGAAAATAAGTAAAAAATTAAATAGGTAAAATCCTGCGTAAATAGGGGTTTTCAGCGCAAGTGTGCACATCTTAGATTACAGTTGTTTTTAACATCAGTCATGCTATATTCAAACGTAAGCCTCATTGTTAAAAAAAGGGAAAAAAGAAATAAGCCTCACCTCAAACACATAGCTAGTGAGTTGCGTAGAAGTCCTGATATCACTCCCGTACACCTCCAGTTCGTCACTGTCACTGATCTCTATCACATTGGTCGCCACACAGTCGTTGAGTGTGTCCATTCTACGTTTCTTGGCGGCTGGATCGTCCTTTTGGGACTCTTTCTCCTTTTCCTTCTCTTTTTCTTTCTCTTTGTTATGTTGATCTGTGAACAACAATTTCTAAAAGAATGCGACATACCCATACAAAATTTAATGTTTTTGGTTTAACATAATGGTCCAAGGGTCGTTGAATGAGCATCTTTCGTCATAGCCGGCAAATAGTTAAATGCGAGCAAGTATTGTTTTAGTTTGTTTTGGTTAGACATTGTTTTTCAAGAAAATTATACGTGAATCATGATCCATAGAAGTTAATTTTCTTTTGAAGCTGAAGAATTTTAGTGCCGATCGTTTTCAAACGATAAGACCAAATTCACACACGGTTTCAATATGATCGACATTAAAATTCCTGCTAATATAATTTCGATTATTCGTTCCACGGAAGCGTACATTATGTAAATGACTATATATTACCAGGATCCAAAGTGAGATCTATAGTAGCCTCCAGCGGTTTGTCGACAGAGAAGAGCATCCGATTCTCCCTCTCTGTCACTCGCAGCAGCAGAGAGTTGCCGAGACGTGAGCCCAGGAATAGGAAGTCCTCTTCTATCACGCACATCTAGAAAGAGAGATAGAAATAATGTTAAATAAATTAAATAAGTATCTCTGTAGTGTAAAAAACAGTACCAATTCCATATCAATGTGGCATTGGTAATATTTTTGTCGTATGTATACATTGTTATACTTTCACATGGCAAAAGTTATATATGAAACTTACATTAATAAAACTTCCACAAAGTAAAACATGCATTAATGAAAGTTACACAAAGCTAAACTTGCAATAATTAAATTTACACAGAGTGAAACTTACACATATAGTAAACACAGAAGCAGCAGCGCGATCTAAGATCTTCTTAACTCGTCACAGATCTGACCGAGTTTACCAGTAGAGTTAGCTAGCACGTATAACTGACCGCTTCGTAATGAGAGGGCGAGGCGATGTTCAGCCAATGAGGTTGGTACTACTTTTTTTGGCTTATAAATTTATAGTGAAACTAAGAATTTGCAAAACGCTTGCATTGTATAATTTACATGTGTAATTTAGACAAAGTGAAACATGCATTAATGAAACTTACACAAAGAGAAACTTACATTAATGAAACTTACACAAAGTGAAACTTGCAATAATGAAATTTACACATGGTAAGACTGAGATTAAATGTCACCTACACAAGTGGTAAGCACAGAGGCAGCGGCGCGGTCCAAGTGGAAACTCCTCACAGATCTGACAGAGTCTGCCAGTAGAGTCAGCACGTATAACTGGCCGCCTCGTAGTGAGAGGGCGAGGCGATTCTCGGCCAATGGCGCGACGCAAGCGCCATCTAGTGTTATACATACGCCTTCTTGGATTCCTGGAAGAGATTTATTTATTTTAGAAATATTGCAAGAATATATAGAGTTTTAACTTCAGATTTGGTTGTTACAGATTTGTTGCAATATTATTAGGTGGCAAATAAATCAGTACTATTCTGGCGCTAATGTAACTAGGCTTTAGTTTATAAAATAAACTTCATATACATAATTGAATTATACATATATTTTGTTCGGTTTCAAACATTCTTACTAACTTTACTTACAATAAATGGAAATGTTAAAAAACGATATGGACTTACTGAGTGGAAAATTAGTAGTATGTGTAGCGATACTATTGAGTGACACTCCGTAAGGCGGCACCGACTGGTTCAGATAGATCAGAGAGTTCACAGCCATTATCAGACAACCACCTGAAACATTACCAACACTGTTTAAATAAATCATTTACAAACACATTTAAACAATCCAGTTAAATATGATTTCACAACTGATGCAATACAAATTTAGGTACAAACAAAAAAATATATGTAACAATTAACTGGAATGGATTTCAAATTTGTTAAGGGACACCAATTTGTTTGGGGAACTATGATGATTTATCATTGGTATTCCTTATTCGACCTAGTTTTATAATAACATTATGTTTGTTCGTAGCTAGAACGCAAATAAGACCGCTCGTCATTGGTTAACAGACATCAAAAAAAAGGAGGTTATCAAGTGGTTTCTGTATGGGTATGGCCTGCAGACAGTCAAATTGCAGCCCCACTGTCTGCCAGATTAACCCATGTCAGAGGCCTTAGTGCGGCTTGATAAACTCTCGACAGCAGGGTTGGCCACTGTCATTCGATAAGAAGAAGAAGTATATATCAGTCTCACCAAGTGGTTTCTGTATGGGTATGGCCTGCAGACAGTCAAATTGCAGCCCCGCTGTCTGCCAGATTAACCCATGTCAGAGTCCTTAGTGTGGCTTGATAAACTCTCGACAGCAGAGTTGGCCACTGTCATTCGATAAGAAGTAGGTATATATCAGTCTCACCGAGTGGTTTCTGTATGGGCACAGCCTGCAGACAGTCGAAGGGCAGCCCGGCCGTCTGCCAGATGACGGGGTGCACGCGCGCGCTCATGTTCAGAGACACGCCCGCCATCGCACACGTGTCGCTGCGGACTGCAGTGCGACTGTAACGTTCAAATCATTTGAAATTAGTGGATCTGTAACGACTTCGCTTGGGACCCTGTACCCAAAACTACAATGATACATCGCCTCGTTGCGGGGTAATAGAGAAACAAACATAATAATTATATCTATTTAAATAAATAAAACTTATGATAGAGTATGTTTAAGTCATACTAGTAATTATTTTATTATTATTGACAGTTATTGACTAGTGTGTAGACAGAGTTCCCGAATTTGCAAATAAAATTCAGTTTTTCCATATAAAAATGCATTTCACTCTGATAAAATGTACAGAAGTAACTTTTTCACTTGCTTTGATACCTAGCAAAGCTTCTGATGTTTTTGATTAAACAATACATACTAGCTGTGCCCTGCGGTTTCACCCGCATAAGTCCATTTCCAGTAGGAACCCAGGTTGAAAAGTATCCTATGTCTGTCTCCTGATTCTAAGTTAACTTCCTACCAATTTTCAGCCAAATTAGTAACATTCTTTTATGTACATACATAGATTATCAACATTTTGACATACATTATCACGAAACTTACCCAGCATAAGTCCTAACCGGTTCATATAGCAGCAGCAGTGTAGGTTCATAGTACCCATGCAGGAACTGTATGTCTAGAATGTTGTCTATCTTCTCGTCCAGGTCTTTTAACACTATAACATAGGAGGCCAGGGTTGGTGCTCGAGTTACTTGTTGAGTTGGTTGCTGGAAGTCAATAATAGTATTAAATAAAATAAATAGCATATAATGTGACATTTGTTTTTTCCAATGTTTGGAATGAAACACTGTAACAAATGTGCTATCAATAAAGAATTGTATTGGGAAACAAATATGTGTTTTACTATGGGTACCCGGGGTTTCGCTTGTGTTAAAAGTATTAGGTATGTATTATCAATTTCAATTTCAAATAAACTTTTAGCCTCTATTTCACCCCCTTAGAAAAGGAATATTCAAAAATCCTTTCTTAGCAGGTGCCTACATCATAGTTACAATCTTTAAGCCGAATTACAGCCCAATCAGTCTAGTGGTTTGGGTGGTGTGTTGATAGATCAGTCAGACTGTAGTAATATACTTATTATTGCTTATTTGGGAACACATTCTGTTTTGTGTACCATTATAAATAAATAAAATAAAATAAATTATACTTACATTTTTCTTATTATCAAACGGTTTAGCATCTAACGGGTCACCATCTTCTGAAGTGAGATCTTTTCTGAATGGAATGACGGCCAGTTTCTTCCCGTACAGCAGCATGACTGCACACCGACATTCTGGATCCACCCTGATCCAGGGGATGTGTGGGTGGACTGTCCAACCACCCTTGAAGATAATGTAATTATTTATTTTTATTGGATGCATAAATAGGCTTTATGAAAATAAATGAATTATGAATATTGTATGTATAGGTTAAAAGAAATTTATTACACTTTGAAAAGTATTACTTTATGTACCAAAATATGTCTTGGTTATGACATGTTTTGCAAAGTGAGACTATTCCGAAACACAGTGATTAACTAGTTAGTTTGGATGCCTGTGGATTTCCATACAATGTTATGTCATAAGTATAATGCAAAATAAATCAATTTTATTTTTATTTTTTAATTTGTTCTTGCTTAAATATGTATTATTTAAAAGAGAATTTGTGAGAAAATAAAAGATAAATTTAAGTCATTCAAGTCTCAACCCTTCAATAGTTTTTTGTTAACCCAGCAACATTAACACAAATACAACTCTGTATATGTAATATATGGGGCTGAAGTCATTATGCCAATCATTACCATCACCCAGGCTAACATCTATATTATTACCATGTATAACATACCTTCATATCATCTTCTTCAAAATAATGCATACTGAGTGTAATCAAGTTGTTTGTATGAGGGTCATATTGTAGCACTGACAGCTTTGCTTCCTTGAAAGATACCAGCAAGAGGTCTCGGCCAGCACTTGGACATTTCACTGATGATATTGACATAATATTGCCCCACAATGTGTATGTTGCAAGACATTCCAGTTTCATTTTTGGTGGGATCGGTTGGCCGGCTGTAAGAGAAAAAGAATATTCAAGTTACTTGCGTTTTTAAGTTACAAATTTTTGTTTATATTTAAAAAAAACTGTTGTTAATATAATAATAATTTATGTACCTGTATCTTACATTGCAAGGGCTGTATACTAAATGGAGATTTTTAGTGATACTTATAGAAGAAAATATATTGACGCTCCACTTACCGGCATTAACTTCTTTTGTATGTCCTTCAGGCAGTAGCCTGAATACCTTGATAATATTAGCTCCCGCGGTAACCAGGCAAACATCATCATTGTTGAAGAAGCAGCAACTCACAGCATGCTCTATCCCAGTCGCCGGGTGAGTTTGTCGACAAATAGAAAACATTTTAACCAACAAACAATTTTTGTTTGTACACCTTAGAGGTTAGGTTTTGTCAGCCGAAAGTTGGCGGCTAACATAGAAAGTATACGTAGCGAAACCTAGTTTTATAAGGTTTTACGGCATTTTAAAGCAAATAGCTCACTTTTCTTTATAGAAAAAATAATAAATTCAACACAAACCACCCAAACACTTTCGGACCAGTTATTTTCACGCAGTCGCGAATGAACATGTTCATAACAACGTTCATTTTGTTCATTCTAAACAGACAACAAATATACGGTTTAGTTCATTCTATCAAGAAATCAAAGAAAATATTTGTCATCTGTACTACTATTTCCGTAGATGTCGAAAAACTCGAATACTTACTTGTCTTTAATTTGATTGAACGCTAATATTTTCTGTATTCTGGCAATATCCCTTTTCTTTGAAAAAATATAAAATTTTCTGTGTGTGAGTAGAAATTCTGTCAATGTGTTTAGGTTTTTATCAATGTAGTAAACTGCGTGAAGCCATGGAATAAGTAATAGTTTGTTTGTTTTGGCTATTCTCACGCAGTCAGTACCAATCTGGCGAGAGCTATCGTACCTGCTTACTTATTTAAAAACAGGTGTCTAGATCTACTGGGTGCTTGTTTGCTTGTAGGAGTGTTTAAAATTTTCTTAATTTTTGTGTACAGATAGGATATCGTGTACATACACGATTATGATAATGAATGAAAATACCAATTTATCCATGGTAATGCTTATCACCAGGGAGCTTATCACGCGTTGTTAGGTTTCGTGTGGTTCAGTACATAACTGCTGTAGGTATTGAGTTGTACCTATATCAACTCATCAGAAATTACTTTCTGTTCCTCTTCAAATAACCTCAAAGAAGGCAAGGATGGTGGCTAAACGATAAAAGTGTATATAGCACTGGTAAGTACTTACTTAGGTACAATTATTATATGCTATGTTCAAGCAGAATCTACTAGAATCTGCTAATAATGATGACCACTTCTAACCCTTTCTTTTAGTCAGTTCTTGCCATTCTGTATGTAGCCAACAATGTCATCAAGAATGAGATCATTTACAATGTTTTATTTTCTTTTGCTAAAATTTAGGTTTGTTCTACATAAATAACTTTGAGTCTAATAGATAGCTTCTACCTTCATGTAGGTACATAGTTAGTCCACCAAAGCAGAGCAGAAAAACTAGGAAAAATAAACCAACTAGCATTGATGACAGGCAGAATTTTATTTGATAAGTACCTATCTTGTTTACTTCAAATGAAACATTACTTATTTAGTACAGAATAATGTCACTCTAAGGAAACTTGAAAATCCATGGAAGCCTGCTTCTAGTGTAACTGTGTCTCACTATCTATACCTACTGATGTTCCTGCATGACTTTGAACATTCTCCAGCTCACCTCAACTTTCAAGAGAGTTTTTTTCTGAGAATTCTGAGAACAATAGTGGACTGATTATCTAATTTATTAATTTTTATTCAAGTATGTATATACTTATTATTTATCTAATAAAGTGTTCTCATAAACTAATATCTTAATCTTGATTGTTTTTTTAACCTAATTATAATTTTCTAATAATCTTTTAAAGTAAATAAGTAACTATTTATATACCTACAGTTGTGGACTGTGCCCAGGGGTAGGTTTAAAACACAGAATGAATCTCCATAACTAGACTTTTTTTCATAATCTGTAACTTTACAATTAAATAGGTAGGTAGGTAGATAACCAACAATTAGATTGCAATTAAATTGATATGGTAAATAAATGGAATGGATGATGTGATCTTGGCTTCTTCGAGAACTTTCCCTTTGCCTGGTCACATCACCTGGAAATAAATGCATAGTTAGATGCTGTATCAATTTTGGTTGAATTTGGTAAACCAAGGGATGTCTTTTATGTTATTTTTTTATCGCAACATTTGAAGGTAACTATAGTACCTACTTACCTAAGCTTATATAATAGACATTTCCAAAGATGTTATTCAAATAACTGTAAATTAGACATACCTACTTAATTGTATGCCCAAGTAGGACTTTTTAACATTAAAGGTTAGACTTAAGTATTAACTCCTAATGTGCCTACCAACTTATATTTTTTTATTTGCTATAAATACTGAATGCTAAGTATGGACAAGCTAGGTAAGTACATATTGTACTTAGGTACCTATCTATTAAGCCTAGTAATAGGTAATTAACTCTGAGCTTAAGCTATTAACTTATCATAGGGCTTTGTGATTTCTTAGTAGGTAGGTAGTGCCTACCTATACCTATGAGGTCAAATCTCTGATTAAAAGTTCACATAATACCTTCTTTCTCGTTAAAAAGAAACAAGAAATAAATAAATAAGTAAATAAATATTCCGGGACATTGCACACAGCGCCATCTAGCCCAACACTAAGCAAACGCTTGTGTCGTGGGTACTAGATAACGGATATATTACTTATATACTTTTCTTTTGTAAATACATACTTATTATACATACAAACAACCAGACTCAACACAAGTAATTATATATATTTTTTTAAAGTACATAAATACTTGTGTCATGCGGGAATCGAACCCGCGACCTCTAGATTAGAAGGCAGAGCCACTACCAACTAAGCTAACAGGCCAGTCCAGAAATTGGAGATATCAAAGATTAAATTGGACAATCTTTCAAAAAAAACCAGGTCAAGAAAAAGAAGCTGATAAAATGTTAGCTGTATCTTCAGTAAAATATCAGTTTACTGTCTGCAAAGATACGTTTATTACAGTTGATATTGAATTTACTATCCGAGAATGTGCAAAGAAAGAGTCACATCTTGGTGGCCAAGGATTTCAGCATTGCAACTGTACTGGGGAATGCGTTTCTAATAGATGCAAATGTAAAAAGTCAAGCCTCTTGTGTAACTCAAAATGTCATAAAAGCCTTACATGTAAGAATAAATAATAATCATTTTATTGTAATTTCATGCCAGTTGTTTTTAAATATATTAATATTGTAGTTGTTAAGCAGTGATACCAAATACATCTCGTATTGATTTGTAAACCATTTTAATTTTACTAAGCAATGTTAAATTACTCGTATTGATCTCTGTGTTTTATTAGTTTTGTCTTATGGCTATTGAACAAGGAATTTATTTTTTAACATACAATTTAAATCCAATAATCAATGTTAATTTTTATAAACAATGTTAATCAACGTGAATATATATTTTGAAAATTAATAAAATATAATACATAAGTAGGTACTTATTACAATAACTATTTAAAATGAGACTAAATTGTTAGGTACCTACTACATATTTATGCTTCATATTTATATGTAGGTATATCGCAACTCATTCGCCGACTACTACTACTACCAGATATCTATTCTCTGATTTTTGCCCGAAAAATGCTCTGCGGCATTATTTCATTACATCGTTACAAGAAAATATTAATTATTTTAGCAAAATCGTTATAAGAAAATAAAGGACTACGTGACCTTGTACGTGGTGTGCGAAGCCCGTGGTTGATCCCGCCCCGTTGCTCGTCGGTGTGTCGTGGTGTCTCTGCCCTCTCACGACGTAGCGGCAGGCTCCTCTCATGACGTAGCAGCTTGCCCCTCTCACGACGTAGCAGCAGGCACCCTCTCTACTTCGACTGCACGAAGGTGTCTCCAACCAGCTTTCCTTTTCTTCGATCACGTTCTGGAACTCGCAGACAATTTCAAATATTAGAAATGTTAATAAATAAACTATGAACTATTTTATGTTTTACTAGTTTTTGCCCGTGGCTTAGCAGCAAAATTACGCACATAAACCTTCTTAGATCACTATCCATTACGAAAACCTGCATCAAACCGTTGTGTAGTTTTAAAGATCTAAGCATATGTACATTTTTGACGACCTCACTGAGGTCCATGTAGTACCAATTAATAAAAATTATTGTCAATAGATCGACTTCATTGAATCTGCAGAAAGATTTGAATTATAAAGTTGTTTAGGAAGGAAGGCACATCTTGATCGGGTTCAAAACTGTGTTTATGTTAAACAAGTTTATAAAATGAAATAAAAAAAGTACTGATTATATGTATGTGTTTTATTAATCTACATACTAGCTGCGCACCGCGGTGTTACCCACATTAATACAGGGTCAAAGTTAACCTATGTGTCAGGGCCTAACCTAATTCCATACCAAATTACTTCCAAGTCGGTTAAGGCATTTGAACGTGAAAAATAAACGAACATAAACACATTCAAGCTTTTATAAGATTAATGGTTTTATGTTATTATTACTTAATTAATATGCCTCTATTAATTAAGTATATATTACTTAATTAATATGCCTCTTTAATTTTACGTGAGAACTCTTGGAATAAAACAAAAAAATACTTAATAAGTATTTGTTTAAGTGTCGAGTTCTGTAACAGTGCTTTTACTGTTACTGTTTTATGATTATCTTTGAATCGATTATAATTATTATTTTCTGTTTGGTAGAGCCAATCAATCCAAAAGATCTTTTGCCGTAACACGTGGCTCAAAAAAGCGAGCAACGCCTGATTAAAAAATACTAAAAAGCGAGGAATAATTATTAAAAAAACATAACGAATGAAGTATTTTTTTATAAAGAAATTATAAATGTTTTAGAATCTACATAAATAAAATTATCAACACTTTGTTTGTGGACTTCCTGTTAATAGTTTTAAAGAATCATAGCGTTGCAAGTCAATAAATTGAGCGTCTGATTTGAGCATGCGCCATCAAACCTCCACTTGTAGCTTACATTATATCAAGTTTTAAAGAAACTTTCTAACACACTCGATAGTTTACTATTCTATTTATTGCCATAATAGTTCTGTTTCACGTTCGTATTATATTAAATCAGATTGGATTTGAATTTACCTACAAGATTATTTCCGGTCTTGTACCGTAACCGGAAATCTTCTCCTAAATTGAAATCAAATTCAATTATGGTTTTTGGTGTTTAATATGATACCTACAAACATTAAAGATAAGAGAAACAAATTTAATTAAGCTTTTATATATTATTAACATATTTGTTATGTTTTAAATAACTTTAAAAGGTTTTCTGACTAAATTCTGTAGTGGCGCAAAGTGAGCGGCAAGTGGGCATAGCGTATTCTGGCTCAGTGATTGGTCCGCCCCCACATTTTCTGCGACTGGATGTTGGTGGAAGGGATGCGATAGCTTCCTGCTTCACGGCGCGCGATACTCAGCTCAGTCGTTCGAGAGTTGCCTACGCGAATACATTTCGGCAGGTGTCTCTGCCCAATTTTCCTTCGACAGTTTGGAACTCACTGACCTCCATTACTACTGCGTACTTGTACTGATGGAGATCAATGTTGGAACTTCTGAAAGTTTTCGCGGCATCGATGCCGCTACTACATCCTGTGAGTATTTAATTATTTTTTTTAAATTTGGAATGTCTAAATGTCGAGAATACCAATATTGCTTGGTAAGATATATAAATTCTTAAATTTTAATGGTTTTCACAACTTTTAAGATTAGTTAAAAGTTGATTGCAAATTTGATAACGTTTTTTTAATATTCATAGGATAATAGTCGCGGGGGCGGAGGCCCCAGCGACGTGCCTCAGCGGCCCTACCGGTCCATCGCAGAGATACTGGACTCCATGCGCCCGGAGTCTGTTGGAGCGCCTGTTGTCGCCAGAAATGTGAGTACCTACAATTTTACACGATTTTAGTTTTATTCAATTTGGTCGTTAGTTCGTTTCGATTTCAAGCCATTTTATTTCCTAATAATTTATTACGTAGTTTCCGCGAGCGTTAAGTGAGTTATTAAACATTTTACTTCGTAGCTTGGCTGTTTTTTCACGTGAAATAACTAAGCGTTCGTTACATTGTAAGTACGTAGTTCGCCGATTGACCCGCTTTCTATGATATTCTAAATATTTCTTAATAGCTTCAAAACTCCTTTTCAAGTATACTTCATTCCCGTCAAGTATACTTCATAGAAAAATTCAACTTAGTTTTTTTTCGGGCATGTGTGATGTTCACATAACACCACTTTTTTATAACTGATATGGATAAAGGAAGGTTAGAGAATGACGAAATGTATGGACAACTTTTTTCTTAAATTATTCCTTCCATATGTTAAGGAGTTCATAGAAAAATTCAACTTTGATTTTTTTCTGACATGTGCGGTATTTACATGAGCCCCCTTTTTTATTCTAAATATAGACAGAAGATGTATAGCTGATCAACATTCCTAAAGACCATTTTTGTCATAACTGCTTAGTTCGCTTTCTATGATATTCTAAATATTTCTTAATAGCTTCAAAACTCCTTTTCAAGTATACTTCATTCCCGTCAAGTATACTTCATAGAAAAATTCAACTTAGTTTTTTTTCGGGCATGTGTGATGTTCACATAACACCACTTTTTTATAACTGATATGGATAAAGGAAGGTTAGAGAATGACGAAATGTATGGACAACTTTTTTCTTAAATTATTCCTTCCATATGTTAAGGAGTTCATAGAAAAATTCAACTTTGATTTTTTTCTGACATGTGCGGTATTTACATGAGCCCCCTTTTTTATTCTAAATATAGACAGAAGATGTATAGCTGATCAACATTCCTAAAGACCATTTTTGTCATAACTGCTTAGTTCGCTTTCTATGATATTCTAAATATTTCTTAATAGCTTCAAAACTCCTTTTCAAGTATACTTCATTCCCGTCAAGTATACTTCATAGAAAAATTCAACTTAGTTTTTTTTCGGGCATGTGTGATGTTCACATAACACCACTTTTTTATAACTGATATGGATAAAGGAAGGTTAGAGAATGACGAAATGTATCAACAACTTTTTTCTTAAATTATTCCTTCCATATGTTAAGGAGTTCATAGAAAAATTCAACTTTGATTTTTTTCTGACATGTGCGGTATTTACATGAGCCCCCTTTTTTATTCTAAATATAGACAGAAGATGTATAGCTGATCAACATTCCTAAAGACCATTTTTGTCATAACTGCTTAGTTCGCTTTCTATGATATTCTAAATATTTCTTAATAGCTTCAAAACTCCTTTTCAAGTATACTTCATTCCCGTCAAGTATACTTCATAGAAAAATGTCGAGAATACCAATATTGCTTGGTAAGATATATAAATTCTTGAATTTTAATGGTTTTCACAACTTTTAAGATTAGTTAAAAGTTGATTGCAAATTTGATAACGTTTTTTTAATATTCATAGGATAATAGTCGCGGGGGCGGAGGCCCCAGCGACGTGCCTCAGCGGCCCTACCGGTCCATCGCAGAGATACTGGACTCCATGCGCCCGGAGTCTGTTGGAGCGCCTGTTGTCGCCAGAAATGTGAGTACCTACAATTTTACACGATTTTAGTTTTATTCAATTTGGTCGTTAGTTCGTTTCGATTTCAAGCCATTTTATTTCCTAATAATTTATTACGTAGTTTCCGCGAGCGTTAAGTGAGTTATTAAACATTTTACTTCGTAGCTTGGCTGTTTTTTCACGTGAAATAACTAAGCGTTCGTTACATTGTAAGTACGTAGTTCGCCGATTGACCCGCCGCTCCCACGTTGGGCGCCAACACGCCGAATATCTATATTTGCATCCCTTCCCAACAAAAGGAAGATATGAGAAGAACTGATAAAGTCTACGCTATCCCCTCATGTAGGACGGCTTTTGCTCAACGTTTCTCAAGTTTCTTAGGCCCATTCATGTACAATGAAATAAGTCAAACAGTTACTTTAAGGCGAGGCATTTTCGCGCGAACTACGATTTTAGGAGGTGAGGTGTGGGGGGCCGCCCGCGCGTCTCACACTCCGCGCGCTGTCCATTTCTCGTAACGTTAGCACTACGCCACAGTATAAATATTTCAGATGTTATACTATGATCAACTTCTATTAAATTAAAATATTATTTTTGTCAGTTTTAAATAAGCTAAGTAATAATTTATTACCTACTTTATATCTATAAATATAAAACTAAGTCGTGTTTGTTTGGTTTTTCGAACACTATAACTCGAGAACGGCTGGACCGATTTTCTTGGTTTTTGGTTTGTTGTATTTGTCTCCGTCCAGAGTGGTAGGGTAGGAAGTGGTGGGGTAGTGGTAGGGTAGTGGTAGGGTAGTGGTAGGGTAGTGGTAGGGTAGTGGTAGGGTAGTGGTAGGGTAGTGGTAGGGTAGTGGTAGGGTAGTGGTAGGGTAGTGGTAGGGTAGTGGTAGGGTAGTGGTAGGGTAGTGGTAGGGTAGTGGTAGGGTAGTGGTAGGGTAGTGGTAGGGTAGTGGTAGGGTAGTGGTAGGGTAGTGGTAGGGTAGTGGTAGGGTAGTGGTAGGGTAGTGGTAGGGTAGTGGTAGGGTAGTGGTAGGGTAGTGGTAGGGTAGTGGTAGGGTAGTGGTAGGGTAGTGGTAGGGTAGTGGTAGGGTAGTGGTAGGGTAGTGGTAGGGTAGTGGTAGGGTAGTGGTAGGGTAGTGGTAGGGTAGTGGTAGGGTAGTGGTAGGGTAGTGGTAGGGTAGTGGTAGGGTAGTGGTAGGGTAGTGGTAGGGTAGTGGTAGGGTAGTGGTAGGGTAGTGGTAGGGTAGTGGTAGGGTAGTGGTAGGGTAGTGGTAGGGTAGTGGTAGGGTAGTGGTAGGGTAGTGGTAGGGTAGTGGTAGGGTAGTGGTAGGGTAGTGGTAGGGTAGTGGTAGGGTAGTGGTAGTGGTAGTGGTAGTGGTAGTGGTAGTGGTAGTGGTAGTGGTAGTGGTAGTGGTAGTGGTAGTGGTAGTGGTAGAGTGGTAGGGTTGAGGTAGGGAGGAATCGAGCAGGGGTAGGGAACTACGCAAACGAAGTTGCGATGGGCAGCTAGTACTAAGATATACTATTTACAAAATAATGTATTTTTATTTAGGTATTACATATGTGTATTTTATCACCATCAAAATTTTAAGGATGTGTTCCACCCATGAAACTGAATAACTTTCCCTAAGGAACCTATGTGCAAAAATGAAAATAAATTGAACTCCCAATAAAACTGCGCGTTTAGCTGACGCCTAACGGCATAAAAAATGAGCAGTTGTTTTTTTTTTCTTGGAGAAAATTTTTCAGTTTCATAGGTGGAACTCATCCTTTAAATTGGTATGGTCTGGAAAAACGCTCAAGTGAATATTTATGGAAGAAAAATGCTGTAAATAATGAGTATGTCATTTTTAATTAATTTTTTAACTGAATTATCACTACGTCACTAAATTTATATTTAGTCAAAATTCGTCAAAATTTAAATATCTAGGTTGAAGCTTACAAGGCTCCATTCCCGCTTCATTTTCTTCAATCGTGGATTCGACTTGCATCGGGTGTGTTGGTGTTATTTTGGATTCTATTGCCTTTTTTGGCAAATTGGTGGAAACATTTTCATTTAAGTCTTCTAATGTTACATCTCTTAGGGCCATGCCACGGATTTGCCTTGGATCAATAATTTCTGGTAATAAGCATTTCAAGTAAAAGTTTACAATTTTCGTTTCCATTTTTGCTTTCCAAAACTAGTCATCTTTATAAATATGCTCAATCATCAGTGGTTGATTTTCTCCGGACCAAATCATACAGTAATCGTACATAGGTACACACTTTTGGTCATACTGATATAATTTAGTCTGTGGCAAGTAATGACGAAAATTTACGAAATCAACTAAAATTATAGAAAATTCTCATATACCTGAGGAGAAACAAAGAATAAAAAAATTGGGCCGCTTTTAGAAATATTGTTGCGTGCTTAGTAATTTTACCTACTTTAAAAAACGAGTAAACTTCATAATTTTACTATAAAAGGGAGTAATTTACATACCGTTTCTTATAGTTCTCTTTCCCTGTCCTTCTTTTAGATATTAACACTGATTTCTTCCTAACTTTATTTTTTTTTATTAACCATTTTCAATTATTACACTGTTGCAAGAACGTAAGAACGGGCGGAGAAAATTTGGCACAGGTCTAACGCTGGCAAGCGCCCGATTGCGACTGACGGGGTAGCGGGCGGCGCGGCGTCTTGTCAAACTGCTGGGAAATATTCAAGTTTTGGGATTAATAATTAACTCAAAAATATAGGACTTTAGTTGAAACCCAAATTTTAGCAGGTTCTCTGTAGTATTTAAAGAGAAACATTTCTATATAAAAATGATGTGTAAAGTCAGAAATTTTATTAATAAGGTATTCGTTTTAGACTTTTTATTAAGCTGTCTTTGGAATTTTTTATGATCGAGTAAAGTATACCCTATCGTGTAACAAATTAGCACATTCCTCAGACAATATCCTTAAGTATATCGTATATTTTTTGCTAGACCGATATTTAAGAGTAAATACCTAAAAAATTTGATATAGTAAAACGTTTTTCTCCGCTTCTTCACTGGTGACTCGCCTTAAAGCCACTTAGTGCATACCAATTTAAAAAAACTATAAAGAAAAGTATCAAAACTCGGTCATATCACGATATTGAATCCATAATAGAATCTATAAAGCAGATTTAAATCATTAAAATTCGAATATTCATTGCGCAATAAATAAATTAAACACTAAACACTACACAAATAAAATTATATATACACTAACTTATTTAGATAACAGTTATATTAGATAGATAGAGATATTAGATTTATATATATATAAGATGAAATGAAACATAATTTGGTTGCTCTGAAAAGACAAAGATTTATTTTTATATACATACATTTACATACATTGCATAAAAACATAATTCTTTTCAGGTGAAATTGTAATGGTTAACCTCACCTGAAAAGACAAAGAAACGACAATTATGTTTTTGATATCGTTTTGTTGCACTATTGAATGAAAAAACTTGAATAAATAGATATTTCTACGTAAACTTTTAGATTGTCTTTCAATAATTATTTCTGACTCGACACTGTCAGTTTGTTACATGACGTTGACATTGACTCAATATTTAAAACTTTTTCTTTATATCTCCCCCCCATGGCAAGAAAATTTTCCCAAAATTTTCTCAAGTCTGGTCTACTTCATTTTCTTGCAATATATGAACTGGCACCAACTTTGTGATATGATATAGGTTCGATTCTGTTTTCTTGTGTCCTATATCTATCTTGTATATTGTATCAGATATTTTATCAACTATTTTATATGGTCCCACTTTTAGTTCATCCAATTTTCTTCTGTTAAGTCTGTTTCCATTTTCAATATATACCATATCACCAACTTTAAATTCCCACTGTCTTAGTTTTTTGTCAAAAAGAGATTTATTGTAATTATGAGATTTCATTGTGTTGTCTAATGCTCTTTTTCTGTCTCTGATCCAGTCATTATGTGATATTTTCTGTTTCAACTCTTCTGGTAAGACTGTAGCATCTGTCCCATATAACAGATATTGTGGTGAGAAACCAGTGACAGAATGTTCAGTTCCATTATACTTATTTACACATTCATGTGCAATAGTAGTCCACACCTTTTTTGTTCCTTTTTCATTAACTCTGCACCGTATTTTATTTACTAATGTTTGATTAAGTCTCTCATTGAGACCATTTGAAAATGGTGCATTTACTGCTGTAAATATCAAAGGTACCTTTTTGGTGTGTAAAAAGTCCTTGAATTCTTTGGAATTAATTCCTGGATATTGATCAGTTAGGATCATGCCAATGTTCTCTGTATCTGTTATGTCCTTGACTAATTTTATAAAGTCATTTGCGGTCTGAGTTTTTGATGTTTGAATGAATGCAAATCGAGTAAAATGATCCACCAACAGATGTAGATATTTTTTCGTTGATCTTGAACCACCAAAACCTCCAATGGTGTCTATAGACATTATTTCAAAAGGTTTTGTGGCTGGGCCTAAATGTGACATAAATCCATACTTTATTTGTCCTCTTGATTTATTCTTTAAGCATACTTCACAAGTTTTACAAATAAAATTTATGTTTTTTGTTAAATTTTTGGCTGTGTAGAATGGACCGATAGTTCTCTGCATTTGTCCAATACCAATATGGCACAAATTTTCATGTAATTTCTTTATTAGTTCTATGCTAAAATCTTCTGTTAGTATTATTTTTTCTTTTTTTCTAATTTTTTTAAGATATATCTTGTTTTTTTCTATTAAACTTGTTTTGTATCGTTGTACCTCAATGTTTCTGTTTTGATCTGATAATATATCTTCCAGTTTTATTAGATTCACAATGTGTAACCGTTCCTCTCTGTTTTCACTGGCATCCAGTACTGGGTTTCTACTCAGACAATCTGCTTCCAGGTTTTGTGTTCCAGGTGCATATTTAATTTTGAAGTCATATTGTGATAAATAGTATGTCATGTCACCTAAATCCTCATCAGTTCTAGATTTTAAGTTCATGTTTTCTAGAGGTTTGTGGTCTGTACGGTGAATGATTTCCCTATTAACCAATATTGCCAGTATCGCACTGCTTCTGTTATAGCTAAACATTCCAAATATATAGCCTTCTTTTTCTTCTGGGCAGCATTTAGCTTTTTTGAGAAGTAAGCAACTGGTTTTTCTTTCCCATCTAGTTGAATTTGTTTCAAAATAGCTCCAACTCCTTCTAAAGAGGCATCTGTATAAACATTTATTGGTAAGTTTTGATCAAATATCTCCAGAATCGGTTGGGAACAGAGTAGGCTTTTTATTTCATCAAATGCACATTGACATCTCTCACACCAAATAAACTTTCGATTTTTCCGAAGCAAATTGTGTAATGGATCCAAAATTATAGCACTTTTTGGTATAAGTATATTCATGGTAAAAATTTATTTTACCAAGGAATTGTCTAACATTCTTTTGTGTTTTTGGTACTGGGAATTCTTTGATCGAAACCAAATTATCCTTTACTGGTTTTATAGAATTATTTTGGATTATATGACCTAGATATTTCACTGAATCTGATGCAAATGTGCATTTTGTAAATTTCAATCTGAAGCCTTCTGTTTTTATTGCTTCAAGAAGTTTTGATAGATGATTAATGTGGTCTTCAAATGAGCTAGAAAAAAATCAGAATATCATCGATATAATTTACTGCAAAGTCTGTTAATTTATACTTCCTTAGTATGTTACTTAATATTCTTTGAAATATAGCAGGTGAAGTTTTTAGTCCGAAGGGTAAGCAAGTCCATTGGTAGTGTCCTTCTTGTGTTACAAAAGCAGTCTTTTTCCTGTCTTCAATTCTTAATGGAATGGACCAGAACGCAGAATTGATATCTAGTGTTGAGAAAAATGTACAGTTCCTGGTCTTCAACATCAAGTCTTCTATGAGAGGGAATGGCTGTGCTTGAGGTACTACTATTTTATTCAAGTCCCTGAAATCTATGCACAGTCTAGACTTCTTGTTTTCTTCTCTCTTAAATGCCAAAGTAACAGGTGCAGCGAATGGGCTGTATGATTCTTCTATGAGTCCTTTATCTAATAATTTAACTATTTGTTCTTCTATCTCTTTTTTATCTTCTAGGGAGCATCTATAAGGTCGCTTACTGCAGTATTTGTCCACCATCAGGTCTATTCTTGCTTCATATCCATTCACCTGTCCAACATCATATTTATTTTTAGCAAAAACTGTTTCATATCTTTCAATTAATTTATCGATTTCTACCCTTTCATATTCTTGTAAATGATTTATTTTCACTTCAAAATTTTCTATGTTCAGATGTTCATTAAAATGTACTTCATAGGTCTTGGGTGTGGTCTCTATCCTCTCGTTATAATTTTTTCCAGTATTTATTTCTCCATCTGTTGAGAATGTTTCATTTTCCTTACTGAGTTTTTGTGATATACTCAGGTTCTCATCTTGAGCCAGTTTGAATGTTTTTATCAAGTCCAATCCGATCAAAAAATCATCTTTAAAACTTTGTTCATCTATTATGTATACATCAACATTTTTTTCCATTTCAAAAATTTTCAATTTCAAGTTAGTCAAACCTTTCGCTTGTTGAACACCATTAATTGTTGACAAATTTGCTTTATTCAAACCCTTGTCTGTTCCTTGAAGTTTCAACAACTTTGAATTTATCAAAGAAACTTGTGAACCCGGGTCATAAACTCCCTTCACATAATATTTTTCATTTATTAATAGTCCGACTTTAATTAATGGTGTCACAATTAGTTTTTTTGATCAGTTTCGTTCTGTTCAGCCTCTATCCTTGTATTGTTGACATGTCTAATAGGGGTTCTCTTCATTTTCTCATCTTCGCTTGGTCTAAACCAACATGCAGCTTCGGGATGATAGCGCACACCTTTGCATAGTTTCTCACAAATTTTACAGGGTGCATATTTAATATTCTTATTATTTGATTCAAAATTTCCATACCTTTTTTTCACATAATAGTTTTTCTTTATTGTCATGTGCTCATACTTAC
Organism: Macaria liturata; assembly: GCA_964023185.1. NCBI lineage: Eukaryota > Metazoa > Arthropoda > Insecta > Lepidoptera > Geometridae > Macaria > Macaria liturata. Next base: position 5,941,954 of record OZ026822.1, read on the forward strand.
TCAGCTCGTTAAATAAACTCACAGTATCTTCTATTTCCTCTCTATTTATTTTATTCAAAATAATTTCTGGCAAGCCAGCAGCAATAAGATCAATCATTGTACCTGTATCCATTGTTCTCCTCATTTCTAGTAAAAGTTTTTCTTTTTTTATAGCATAATCAAGCAATGAACCTTCCTTGTATGTAAATGTTAAGGCATTGGTGATTGGGACCCATCCCTTGTTTGTAAATGATTCACAGAATTTTCCTCTCCATGTTGACCACTCTGCATTAATTGTTAATTTTATAATCATGGAGCTGTAGCAGTCAGCACAACTTTTGTCCATAAATAATCGGAGCATTTCAATTTTTTCTTCATCTGCCGTCACATCGAAACGAGCACATTCCTTTTCAAAAATCTGTATCCACTGGCTAGCATTCATATTCCTACTTGTAAATTTTTCTATTACAAATCTCTCCGCAACATTTTTTAAGTTTTGTGGTTTTTTTCCTTGGGAACAATCCAACAACTTCTCTAAAAGTTTTTCCAAAGCAGCAGATTCTTTCTGTTGAAGCGGAGACGGATCATTCAGATTCAATTCCTCCAAAAACTGGCCATCAAACTGAATGTTATCATCTTCATCTAAGTAAATGTCACGAAGTTCATCACTCAATGTAATCCAAACATTTCTCTTTTGATATCTTTTTGATAAACTCTTTTTCACCTTACTAAAGGCACTCGTTTTTGTCAAGCGCACATGAAGAGTCGCCGATTGTAAGTTTTCAGGTAATACATACTTTTTTTTCGACTGTCTCGATTGAGGTTAAAGAAAGCAAATTTGATTTGCCATCGCTTCCCGGCAATAATGTGAATTCAAAGCGCAGCTTCTCCATGTTGTGACTTCTCTTTGTACAGAATTGTCGTTTTATAAGATGAAATGAAACATAATTTGGTTGCTCTGAAAAGACAAAGATTTATTTTTATAGACATACATTTACATACATTGCATAAAAACATAATTCTTTTCAGGTGAAATTGTAATGGTTAACCTCACCTGAAAAGACAAAGAAACGACAATTATGTTTTTGATATCGTTTTGTTGCACTATTGAATGAAAAAACTTGAATAAATTGATATTTCTACGTAAACTTTTAGATTGTCTTTCAATAATTATTTCTGTTCTGATTTTTTTTTTTTAAATTTATTCATGACCATGGATACAAAGTCCTTCAGTCGATATTTCTGTTCTGACTCGACTCGACACTGTCAGTTTGTTACATGACGTTGACATTGACTCAATATTCAAAACTTTTTCTTTATATATATATATATATATATATATATATATATATAAATAGAAAGAAACTTAAGTACCTACTACTGTTTTAAGATTTAACATTGTATAAATGTTTTGTAATCACTAGATGTTAAAAATATTATCTAAGTCCTATCTTTTGACGCGCTGAGTGTGTGCGAGAGGGTCGCCGTCGGCCGAGATACAATCTTCGGATTAGTTGGAAGGTGGTATGACTTTTTGCATGCACGCATAGCCAATGTTTACATTTCAAGTTTCAACCTAACCTTAAAACAAACTTTTGTTTTCGTGATTAAAATTAAATTACAGAAAATTGTAATCGATGTTACTACCGTAAACCTATGTACCGTGACCAAACAGTTAAAGTTGTGTGAATGCGGTTAATTTGTATTGCGATCCGGAGCCAACGCTGCACTTAAATCAATTTTTAAGCACTATGCTGTAGGTTTTATTGTCTGTTCATAATGTAGCGTACGACATCCGGTTTGATGGCAGTTAATGTGCAGCAAGATGTGCCAGCGCGGTAACGCCGCGCACGTGCCACTTGCATTAGCGCATATAGGGTTAGGGTGTACTTTACGGGACGCAGGACTTTGATTTTTTTCGGGCATGTGTGATGTTCACATAACACCACTTTTTTATAACTGATATGGATAAAGGAAGGTTAGAGAATGACGAAATGTATGGACAACTTTTTTCTTAAATTATTCCTTCCATATGTTAAGGAGAGTTCATAGAAAAATTCAACTTTGTTTTTCTTCTGACATGTGCGGTATTTACATGAGCCCCCTTTTTTATTCTAAATATAGACAGAAGATGTATAGCTGATCAACATTCCTAAAGACCATTTTTGTCATAACTGCTTAGTTCGCTTTCTATGATATTCTAAATATTTCGTAATAGCTTCAAAACTCCTTAAAATATGGAAGGAATAATTTAAGAAAAAAGTTGTCCATACATTTCGTCATTCTCTAACCTTCTTTTATCCATATCAGTTATAAAAAAGTGGTGTTATGTGAATATCACACATGCCCGAAAAAAAACTAAGTTGAATTTTTCTATGAAGTATACTTGACGGGAATGAAGTATACTTGAGGAGGAGCCAAGTCCTGTTGTAGTGCAAGTGTTGGACTCGAAGTCACTTGTCTGTGACAGGAGGTAAGATTAGGTTCGTTAGGTTGCTTTCTACCACGCACATGCGACGACGAGCGAAGCGAGGAGGAGCCAAGTCCTGTTGTAGTGCAAGTGTTGGACTCGAAGTCACTTGTCTGTGACAGGAGGTAAGATTAGGTTCGTTAGGTTGCTTTCTACCACGCACATGCGACGACGAGCGAAGCGAGGAGGAGCCAAGTCCTGTTGTAGTGCAAGTGTTGGACTCGAAGTCACTGGTCTGTGACAGGAGGTAAGATTAGGTTCGTTAGGTTGCTTTCTACCACGCACATGCGACGACGAGCGAAGCGAGGAGGAGCCAAGTCCTGTTGTAGTGCAAGTGTTGGACTCGAAGTCACTTGTCTGTGACAGAAGGTAGATTAGGTTCGTTAGGTTGCTTTCTACCACGCACATGCGACGACGAGCGAAGCGAGGAGGAGCCAAGTCCTGTTGTAGTGCATGTGTTGGACTCGAAGTCACTTGTCTGTGACAGGAGGTAAGATTAGGTTCGTTAGGTTGCTTTCTACCACGCACATGCGACGACGAGCGAAGCGAGGAGGAGCCAAGTCCTGCGTCCCGTCAAGTATACTTCATAGAAAAATTCAACTTAGTTTTTTTTCGGGCATGTGTGATGTTCACATAACACCACTTTTTTATAACTGATATGGATAAAGGAAGGTTAGAGAATGACGAAATGTATGGACAACTTTTTTCTTAAATTATTCCTTCCATATTTTAAGGAGTTTTGAAGCTATTACGAAATATTTAGAATATCATAGAAAGCGAACTAAGCAGTTATGACAAAAATGGTCTTTAGGAATGTTGATCAGCTATACATCATCTATCTATATTGAGAATAAAACAAGGGGCTCGTGTTAATACCGCACATGTCAGAAAAAAATCAAAGTTGAATTTTTCTATGAAGTATACTTGACGGGACGCAGGACTGATTTTTTTTCGGGCATGTGTGATGTTCACATAACACCACTTTTTTATAACTGATATGGATAAAGGAAGGTTAGAGAATAATGAAATGTATGGACAACTTTTTTTTAAAATTATTCCTTCCATATGTTAAGGAGTTTTGAAGTATAGTATTACGAGATATTTAATTTTGAAAGGTCATTGACCTTTGACATCGGGAATCATTATTGCGAGTCAGGGTCAATGACCCCGTAGTTCCGTGTGGTTCGAGGATTTTTTAAAGGTCATTGATATTTGACCTCGGGTCATTGACCTTGATTCGTAACATGATTCCCGGGGTCAAAGGTCAATGACCTATCAAAAAAAAAAAACATATTTTTGGCGTCCCGTAAAGTACACTCTAACCGCATATAGCCCTCACATCCCACAGCGCAGCCTTTCTATTGCTTATGAAATGTTCCTACTTCTGTAGAATGCACCCGCACAGGTTTTTAATATCAGGAAAGATCTTAACACTTATGCCTACCCTCTTTTTTATTAATACTTCAATCTAAAAATAGGTTAATTTAAAATATTAAATATATGCTCTGTGATTATTTACAATGATTAAGATTGTTAACAATTACAAGCCACAGTTTAAGGAATCAATAATTGATTTGTGAGCATTGGCCAGCTCGTGGATTGGATGTTTGAGAAGGACGAGTAGTCTTGTTTGATTAACAAAAACTAACAAATTAACGGTAGGTACTTGGTTACGGTTACATACAGTGGGTTTTTTGAATAATTTTTGCCTTTGTCCTCAGAAAACGGTAATGATGGTGAAGGCACTGAATGTTTAGATCCAAGACCAGGGGCTTACGCGCACAGTTCGTGTGCTGTTGCGCGCCCGCCTGGTGCGCTACTGTGCGCACTCCAGGTGCGCTGCTGCGCGCACTCCTGGTGCGCTGCTGCGCGCACTCCTGGTGCGCTGCTGCGCGCACTCCTGGTGCGCTGCTGCGCGCACTCCTGGTGCGCTGCTGCGCGCACTCCTGGTGCGCTGCTGCGCGCACTCCTGGTGTGCTGCTGCGCGCACTCCTGGTGCGCTGCTGCGCGCACTCCTGGTGCGCTGCTGCGCGCACTCCTGGTGCGCTGCTGCACGCACTCCTCGTGCGCTATTGCGCGCACTCCTGGTGTTATTAAAAGGGTTATATATCAGGTAGGTGCGGGAGGATTTTGTAAATCTATCTCCCAAATCTACGGCGGTTCCTAACGTTGGTGTATGATGAATTCCAGGGTCATCGAAAGCCGCGTCTCCGCCCACACCCCGGGATTCGAGCCCGCAGACTTCGGGTACGAGACCAGACGCCGCAGGGTGTTCCATGTTTCCTGCTCGGTGCTGACGACATCAGCTCGTGAACTTCCCCCCAGCGCGTCGGGTTGGAGATCCGAGCGGTTCAGTGAGCCTGCTACGGACAAAGACATATTTCCAAAGTAAGATCTGTCCATTTTTATTTCGAGTCCCGAATTGACGCTACCCTCATTTTGTTTTTGTTAATGAGATTCTGATCGTGACCTAGATTTGTTGTGTGCAGTTTTCCCTCGGTAGGGGCCCATACCGAGGTTTATTGCATGTTTGTAACATATTCCATTTTGAACTTTTAATCCGTGAGCATTGGCCAGCTCGTGGATTGGATGTTTGAGAAGGACGAGTAGTCTTGTTTGATTAACAAAAACTAACAAATTAACGGTACTTGGTTACGGTTACATACAGTGGGTTTTTTGAATAATTTTTGCCTTTGTCCTCAGAAAACGGTAATGATGGTGAAGGCACTGAATGTTTAGATCCAAGACCAGGGGCTTACGCGCACTCTTCGTGTGCTGTTGCGCGCCAGCCTGGTGCGCTACTGCGCGCACTCCAGGTGCGCTGCTGCGCGCACTCTTCGTGTGCTGCTGCGCGCACTCCTGGTGCGCTGCTGCGCGCGCTCCTGGTGCGCTGCTGCGCGCACTCCTGGTGTGCTGCTGCGCGCACTCCTGGTGCGCTGCTGCGCGCACTCCTGGTGCGCTGCTGCGCGCACTCCTGGTGTTATTAAAAGGGTTATATATCAGGTAGGTGCGGGAGGATTTTGTAAATCTATCTCCCAAATCTACGGCGGTTCCTAACGTTGGTGTATGATGAATTCCAGGGTCATTGAAAGCCGCGTCTCCGCCCACACCCCGGGATTCGAGCCCGCAGACTTCGGGTACGAGACCAGACGCCGCAGGGTGTTACATGTTTCCTGCTCGGTGCTGACGACATCAGCTCGTGAACTTCCCCCAGCGCGTCGGGTTGGAGATCCGAGCGGTTCAGTGAGCCTGCTACGGACAAAGACATATTTCCAAAGTGAGATCTGTCCATTTTTATTTCGAGACCCGAGTTGACGCTACCCTCATTTCGTTTTTGTTAATGAGATTCTGATCGTGACCTAGATTTGTTGTGTGTAGTTTTCCCTCGGTAGGGGCCCATACCGAGGTTTATTGCATGTTTGTAACATATTCCATTTTGAACTTTTAATCCGTGAGCATTGGCCAGCTCGTGGATTGGATGTTTGAGAAGGACGAGTAGTCTTGTTTGATTAATAAAAACTAACAAATTTACGGTAGGTACTTGGTTACGGTTACATACAGTGGGTTTTTTGAATAATTTTTGCCTTTGTCCTCAGAAAACGGTAATGATGGTGAAGGCACTGAATGTTTAGATCCAAGACCAGGGGCTTACGCGCACTCTTCGTGTGCTGTTGCGCGCCCGCCTGGTGCGCTACTGCGCGAAATCCAGGTGCGCTGCTGCGCGCGCTCCTCGTGTGCTGTTGCGCGCACTCCTGGTGCGCTGCTGCGCGCACTCCTGGTGTGCTGCTGTGCGCACTCCTGGTGTGCTGCTGCGCGCACTCCTGGTGCGCTGCTGCGCGCACTCCTGGTGCGCTGCTGCACGCACTCCTCGTGCGCTATTGCGCGCACTCCTGGTGTTATTAAAAGGGTTATATACCAGGTAGGTGCGGGAGGATTTTATAAATGTATCTCCCAAATCTACGGCGGTTCCTAACGTTGGTGTTTGATGAATTCCAGGGTCATCGAAAGCCGCGTCTCCGCCCACACCCCGGGATTCGAGCCCGCAGACTTCGGGTACGAGACCAGACGCCGCAGGGTGTTCCATGTTTCCTGCTCGGTGCTGACGACATCAGCTCGTGAACTTCCCCCAGCGCGTCGGGTTGGAGATCCGAGCAGTTCAGTGAGCCTGCTACGGACAAAGACATATTTCCAAAGTAAGATCTGTCCATTTTTATTTCGAGTCCCGAGTTGACGCTACCCTCATTTCGTTTTTGTTAATGAGATTCTGATCGTGACCTAGATTTGTTGTGTGCAGTTTTCCCTCGGTAGGGGCCCATACCGAGGTTTATTGCATGTTTGTAACATATTCCATTTTGAACTTTTAATCCGTGAGCATTGGCCAGCTCGTGGATTGGATGTTTGAGAAGGACGAGTAGTCTTGTTTGATTAATAAAAACTAACAAATTAACGGTAGGTACTTGGTAACGGTTACATACAGTGGGTTTTTTGAATAATTTTTGCCTTTGTCCTCAGAAAACGGTAATGATGGTGAAGGCACTGAATGTTTAGATCCAAGACCAGGGGCTTACGCGCACTCTTCGTGTGCTGTTGCGCGCCCGCCTGGTGCGCTACTGCGCGCACTCCCGGTGCGCTGCTGCGAGCGCTCCTCGTGTGCTGTTGCGCGCACTCCTGGTGCGCTGCTGCGCGCACTCCTGGTGCGCTGCTGCGCGCACTCCTGGTGTGCTGCTGCGCGCACTCCTGGTGCGCTGCTGCGCGCACTCCTGGTGCGCTGCTGCGCGCACTCCTGGTGCGCTGCTGCACGCACTCCTGGTGCGCTATTGCGCGCACTCCTGGTGTTATTAAAAGGGTTATATATCAGGTAGGTGCGGGAGGATTTTGTAAATCTATCTCCCAAATCTACGGCGGTTCCTAACGTTGGTGTATGATGAATTCCAGGGTCATCGAAAGCCGCGTCTCCGCCCACACCCCGGGATTCGAGCCCGCAGACTTCGGGTACGAGACCAGACGCCGCAGGGTGTTTCATGTTTCCTGCTCGGTGCTGACGACATCAGCTCGTGAACTTCCCCCAGCGCGTCGGGTTGGAGATCCGAGCGGTTCAGTGAGCCTGCTACGGACAAAGACATATTTCCAAAGTAAGATCTGTCCATTTTTATTTCGAGTCCCGAGTTGACGCTACCCTCATTTCGTTTTTGTTAATGAGATTCTGATCGTGACCTAGATTTGTTGTGTGCAGTTTTCCCTCGGTAGGGGCCCATACCGAGGTTTATTGCATGTTTGTAACATATTCCATTTTGAACTTTTAATCCGTGAGCATTGGCCAGCTCGTGGATTGGATGTTTGAGAAGGACGAGTAGTCTTGTTTGATTAATAAAAACTAACAAATTAACGGTAGGTACTTGGTTACGGTTACATACAGTGAGTTTTTTGAATAATTTTTGCCTTTGTCCTCAGAAAACGGTAATGATGGTGAAGGCACTGAATGTTTAGATCCAAGACCAGGGGCTTACGCGCACTCTTCTTGTGCTGTTGCGCGCCCGCCTGGTGCGCTATTGCGCGCACTCCAGGTGCGCTGCTGCGCGCGCTCCTCGTGTGCTGTTGCGCGCACTCCTGGTGCGCTGCTGCGCGCACTCCTGGTGCGCTGCTGCGCGCACTCCTGGTGCGCTGCTGCGCGCACTCCTGGTGCGCTGCTGTGTTATTAAAAGGGTTATATATCAGGTAGGTGCGGGAGGATTTTATAAATCTATCTCCCAAATCTACGGCGGTTCCTAACGTTGGTGTATGATGAAATCCAGGGTCATCGAAAGCCGCGCCTCCGCCCACACCCCGGTATACGGTACTTGGTTACGGTTACATACAGTGGGTTTTTTGAATAATTTTTGCCTTTGTCCTCAGAAAACGGTAATGATGGTGAAGGCACTGAATGTTTAGATCCAAGACCAGGGGCTTACGCGCACTCTTTGTGTGCTGTTGCGCGCCCGCCTGGTGCGCTACTGCGCGCACTCCAGGTGCGCTGCTGCGCGCGCTCCTCGTGTGCTGTTGCGCGCACTCCTGGTGCGCTGCTGCGCGCACTTCTGGTGCGCTGCTGCGCGCACTCCTGGTGTGCTGCTGCGCGCAGTCCTGATGCGCTGCTGCGCGCACTCCTGGTGCGCTGCTGCGCGCACTCCTGGTGCGCTGCTGCACGCACTCCTCGTGCGCTATTGCGCGCACTCCTGGTGTTATTAAAAGGGTTATATATCAGGTAGGTGCGGGAGGATTTTGTAAATCTATCTCCCAAATCTACGGCGGTTCCTTACGTTGGTGTATGATGAATTCCAGGGTCATCGAAAGCCGCGTCTCCGCCCACACCCCGGGATTCGAGCCCGCAGACTTCGGGTACGAGACCAGACGCCGCAGGGTGTTTCATGTTTCCTGCTCTGTGCTGACGACATCAGCTCGTGAACTTCCCCCAGCGCGTCGGGTTGGAGATCCGAGCGGTTCAGTGAGCCTGCTACGGACAAAGACATATTTCCAAAGTAAGATCTGTCCATTTTTATTTCGAGTCCCGAGTTGACGCTACCCTCATTTCGTTTTTGTTAATGAGATTCTGATCGTGACCTAGATTTGTTGTGTGCAGTTTTCCCTCGGTAGGGGCCCATACCGAGGTTTATTGCATGTTTGTAACATATTCCATTTTGAACTTTTAATCCGTGAGCATTGGCCAGCTCGTGGATTGGATGTTTGAGAAGGACGAGTAGTCTTGTTTGATTAATAAAAACTAACAAATTAACGGTAGGTACTTGGTTACGGTTACATACAGTGAGTTTTTTGAATAATTTTTGCCTTTGTCCTCAGAAAACGGTAATGATGGTGAAGGCACTGAATGTTTAGATCCAAGACCAGGGGCTTACGCGCACTCTTCGTGTGCTGTTGCGCGCCCGCCTGGTGCGCTATTGCGCGCACTCCAGGTGCGCTGCTGCGCGCGCTCCTCGTGTGCTGTTGCGCGCACTCCTGGTGTGCTGCTGCGCGCACTCCTGGTGCGCTGCTGCGCGCACTCCTGGTGTGCTGCTGCGCGCACTCCTGGTGCGCTGCTGCGCGCACTCCTGGTGCGCTGCTGCGCGCACTCCTGGTGCGCTGCTGCGCGCACTCCTGGTGCGCTGCTGCGCGCACTCCTGGTGCGCTGCTGCGCGCACTCCTGGTGCGCTGCTGCGCGCACTCCTGGTGCGCTGCTGCGCGCACTCCTGGTGCGCTGCTGCGCGCACTCCTGGTGCGCTGCTGCGCGCACTCCTGGTGCGCTGCTGAGCGTACTCCTCGTGCGCTATTGCGCGCACTCCTCGTGCGCTATTGCGCGCACTCCTGGTGTTATTAAAAGGGTTATATATCAGGTAGGTGCGGGAGGATTTTATAAATCTATCTCCCAAATCTACGGCGGTTCCTAACGTTGGTGTATGATGAATTCTAGGGTCATCGAAAGCCGCGTCTCCGCCCACACCCCGGTATACGGTACTTGGTTACGGTTACATACAGTGGGTTTTTTGAATAATTTTTGCCTTTGTCCTCAGAAAACGGTAATGATGGTGAAGGCACTGAATGTTTAGATCCAAGACCAGGGGCTTACGCGCACTCTTCGTGTGCTGTTGCGCGCCCGCCTGGTGCGCTACTGCGCGCACTCCAGGTGCGCTGCTGCGCGCGCTCCTCGTGTGCTGTTGCGCGCACTCCTGGTGCGCTGCTGCGCGCACTCCTGGTGCGCTGCTGCGCGCACTCCTGGTGCGCTGCTGCGCGCACTCCTGGTGCGCTGCTGCACGCACTCCTCGTGCGCTATTGCGTGCACTCCTGGTGTTATTAAAAGGGTTATATATCAGGTAGGTGCGGGAGGATTTTGTAAATCTATCTCCCAAATCTACGGCGGTTCCTAACGTTGGTGTATGATGAATTCCAGGGTCATCGAAAGCCGCGTCTCCGCCCACACCCCGGGATTCGAGCCCGCAGACTTCGGGTAAGAGACCAGACGCCGCAGGGTGTTCCATGTTTCCTGCTCGGTGCTGACGACATCAGCTCGTGAACTTCCCCCAGCGCGTCGGGTTGGAGATCCGAGCGGTTCAGTGAGCCTGCTACGGACAAAGACATATTTCCAAAGTAAGATCTGTCCATTTTTATTTCGAGTCCCGAGTTGACGCTACCCTCATTTCGTTTTTGTAAGTGAGATTCTGATCGTGACCTAGATTTGTTGTGTGCAGTTTTCCCTCGGTAGGGGCCCATACCGAGGTTTATTGCATGTTTGTAACATATTCCATTTTGAACTTTTAATCCGTGAGCATTGGCCAGCTCGTGGATTGGATGTTTGAGAAGGACGAGTAGTCTTGTTTGATTAATAAAAACTAACAAATTAACGGTAGGTACTTGGTCACGGTTACATACAGTGGGTTTTTTGAATAATTTTTGCCTTTGTCCTCAGAAAACGGTAATGATAGTGAAGGCACTGAATGTTTAGATCCAAGACCAGGGGCTTACGCGCACTCTTCGTGTGCTGTTGCGCGCCCGCCTGGTGCGCTACTGCGCGCACTCCAGGTGCGCTGCTGCGCGCGCTCCTCGTGTGCTGTTGCGCGCATTCCTGGTGCGCTGCTGCGCGAACTCCTGGTGCGCTGCTGCGCGCACTCCTGGTGCGCTGCTGCGCGCACTCCTGGTGCGCTATTGCGCGCACTCCTCGTGCGCTATTGCGCGCACTCCTGGTGTTATTAAAAGGGTTATATATCAGGTAGGTGCGGGAGGATTTTATAAATCTATCTCCCAAATCTACGGCGGTTCCTAACGTTGGTGTATGATGAATTCTAGGGTCATCGAAAGCCGCGTCTCCGCCCACACCCCGGTATACGGTACTTGGTTACGGTTACATACAGTGGGTTTTTTGAATAATTTTTGCCTTTGTCCTCAGAAAACGGTAATGATGGTGAAGGCACTGAATGTTTAGATCCAAGACCAGGGGCTTACGCGCACTCTTCGTGTGCTGTTGCGCGCCCGCCTGGTGCGCTACTGCGCGCACTCCAGGTGCGCTGCTGCGCGCGCTCCTCGTGTGCTGTTGCGCGCACTCCTGGTGCGCTGCTGCGCGCACTCCTGGTGCGCTGCTGCGCGCACTCCTGGTGCGCTGCTGCGCGCACTCCTGGTGCGCTGCTGCACGCACTCCTCGTGCGCTATTGCGTGCACTCCTGGTGTTATTAAAAGGGTTATATATCAGGTAGGTGCGGGAGGATTTTGTAAATCTATCTCCCAAATCTACGGCGGTTCCTAACGTTGGTGTATGATGAATTCCAGGGTCATCGAAAGCCGCGTCTCCGCCCACACCCCGGGATTCGAGCCCGCAGACTTCGGGTAAGAGACCAGACGCCGCAGGGTGTTCCATGTTTCCTGCTCGGTGCTGACGACATCAGCTCGTGAACTTCCCCCAGCGCGTCGGGTTGGAGATCCGAGCGGTTCAGTGAGCCTGCTACGGACAAAGACATATTTCCAAAGTAAGATCTGTCCATTTTTATTTCGAGTCCCGAGTTGACGCTACCCTCATTTCGTTTTTGTAAGTGAGATTCTGATCGTGACCTAGATTTGTTGTGTGCAGTTTTCCCTCGGTAGGGGCCCATACCGAGGTTTATTGCATGTTTGTAACATATTCCATTTTGAACTTTTAATCCGTGAGCA